>JAZHYW010017275.1:0-57500 GCA_037355805.1 Ixodes ricinus
AAAAAGCTTGGGGATCCCTATCTGGGCCGGCTTGGTGACCGGGTGTTCCATTTTCCGAGTCCTCCAGGCTGCTGAGGTTCGGGACGAACCCCGCTGACGCGGGCAAGAATCTTTCGCTTGGGCTTGTTAGGCCTAAAGAACCGAGGCGAGAAAAACACGTCTGCACTCATCAGAGGCAGAAGAGGAAGTCATCGAAGGGAGAAATGTAGTGTTGCAAGCTAGCGCCATCTACGGGAGTTAAGGGTAGGCGGTGCCTTTTACTTCAACGCAGCATTAGATGGCGCTGTGCTCTCGGCACGAGGGATTTCTCCTTAGCACGCGCAGATTTCACCGCCTATCGGAATCGTGACAGCCAAGATAAGAGTTGTCATTGGGTGTGCCTTGAGGAACATTGTTGAGTGTGTGAATAAATGGGGTGGCTCAAGGAGCTTGCTCAGAGAATTTGCTTGAACATTATCTCGACTACATCTGTCTCTTATCTGACCAAGTACCGGAGTCGGAACCACCGGCCCGGCTCACGTCATGGAACCCCGTTGGGCAACTCGGTGAGTTGCGCCCTTGCCGTCCACCCTCGTCCTTGACATGTAGCTCGGCATGGCACAGCATAGAGCGTCGGTCGCGTAGGAGACAGGCGGCGTTATGTCCGGACCAGGGGATCGGCCTATGTACCCCCTAAAACATAACAGCTTGGTCTACGGGTCGGTGTCGTCTAAAAGAGCAGACGACAAGCAGAAACCTTTGAAAGAGCAGACGACAGTTCGAACGACCAGGTGGCCGTTTGAACTTGATGACGCACTGAACGTAGTCCGCAGGCGGTCCGTACAGCTTGACGGTTTTCCGGCGTTCATGTTGAAACAAACAAATAGATCTGATGACCACATGTGTCCGTGAATTCAACCCAAAGTGCTTCCCGCCCAAGCAATCGTGGTCCGACGGCGCCTGGTTGTCCCTTTTCACGGCACATACCCACGTTCTCGGACAAACCGAGCACATGAAAACTGACCTTCAAACCTTTCTCGACTCTTTTGATACAGTTCCAATTGCGGCGTTTCGACGAGAAGGTAGGTTTTGGTCTGGTTCCTTTCAAAGCAACGCAGGGATACATGTCTCACATAGGGACTTCCGCCCACAGCCGCAGACCGGAGGTGCGCCCAACGCACCACCACCGTGCCGTGACGTAACAGAGTAGAGTTCGCGTATAGCATTTTTAGCGTTTCTAACTTAATATCAGCGTCTTCGAACCTGTAACAGAATGATAATAATGTAAGAAATTTCTGCAGCTGAGCCAACTTGAAGGGTGGACAGCATACACAGTATCGAAAACGTTGTCATTGACGAGAAATCTTAAAGGGTAACTGCAAAGAAAAAGAAGTGTATTTTTAAACAGCGTAATTGGGACAAGCATGTCACAAAACGAATCTTCCGCGAAAAAACTAATTTTTTCAAGCAATATTTACGCCACAGGGCGTAAATTAGTCAGAGTAACAACTTCTCCATATTTAAAACTCCCGCTCTTTCGACGCTCGCGGAGTGGCTGTTATATGTCACTCTGTGACGTTTAGCGGCCACTACGTGACGTGTAATACCAACTTCATGGCGCGCGATTTAAAACGGACGAAATAGCCGTAAACTAAAATCAGTCTCCCGCAATAGATATTGCTGTAAAAGAAACTGTTTTGGGCAAAAAGTTGTTTTGTGACATGCTTGTCCCAATTAGGTCGTTTAAAAATACACTTTTTCTTTGCAGTTACCCCTTAAAGGGTAACTGCAAAGGAAAAAAGTTTTTTAAAACAGCCTAATTGGGACAAGCATGTCAAAAAACAATTTTTCCGCGAGAAAAAAGAAATATTTTACAGCAATATTTATTGTGTGAGACTGATTTTAGTTTGCGGCTATTTCGTCCGTTTAAATCGCGCGCCACGAAGTTGTGATTCCGTGACGTCAATCCCAATCGGCTGCTATTGGCTAAGAGTTTGATTGACAGCTTAGATCTTGGTTGTTGAACCTTTGTTATATGTTGCAATTTCCTTTTGAGCGGTATATTTTTACGTTTAAAGAATAACCCATGTGATGAGAGTTTTTATTCTTTACAAAAGGTTTACAAGACGGGCACTTCCGTTTGGATTCATACCAAAACAAACAAAAGCTTCGCCAATTGTTTCATGGCCGCCGACGTCTCTACTCCCGCCCGTCTCGCATGCCTCGACTAATCGTTTCGCCGAAGTGATCATGTGCTGACCCAGCTGCTTGAGTGAGACTTCTTGAAGTGATGTAGTTTGTGTTTAGCAGCTGTCGCAGGTATTAGTGATAGGAAGCGACGCGGGGTTTTGGCTTTCAGAGCGCGGTTCTTTTGTTTTCCTTTTTGTTTGCTTTTTTTTCTTTTTGCTTGCTGGCGCGTGCAAATGCCGACTTTTCGGAGATGTCAGGTGAGTGATTCCGACAGAGAACCTTTCAGCAGCCATGTCGCCCCGAAAGGAACGCCCTTTGGCTGGAGGCAATCGGGCGTTCGCGTAGCGACAAACGTGTCCAGTTACGTTCTCGTCATATCGCTCCAAAGGCCGTCGAGATTCGCACCGGGTGCACCTAACGTCCGCGACTAGACACACAAAATAAAAAAGCACTATGTTCTCTACGTAAAAAATGGTCTCAGTTCATGCATGTGTGGGCAGGTACGAAATCTTGACCAAATTTATTCACACCGCACTATGAGCGCAACACGTCGCTGTGCAAACGCAGTCCAACAACACGAAGCATAAAAACGGCAGATTTAGGACAACAATTCAGAGTTCATTGTTCAAATAAAACGACGTAATTTTGTTGAAAACGCCCGCAGCTTTTTACTCACGGTATGCGTCGGGAATCTTCTACATTTTGAAACGGAACGAAGGAAGATTTACTTTTAAAAACGCTCGCTGCGTCCTCCCGGACCAGTAGACTGGATCAGCTGACGACGACGGGACTGAACCCCACAACAACCAATCTGTATTCGTGTGGGTGTCTACTTCCAAGCACCGCACCACACAAACCACGAACGTTTCAGTTCTTTGTCGCATCGCCGTGTTGCACCAAACAGAACGAGATCGCCGAAGTCAACGCAGCGCTGTCGTGAACGTTGGCTTGTGGTTGCACACTCATGGACCTTGTGACTCCCTTCGCTCTCCAAGCACACACGACGATTACGAATGATACTTTCCGTCTTCCGGGAACATCACAGGGGCACTTCTCCGGTCTCGTCTTCGCTATGTGCTCGCAAACCGCGCAGCTTCTCGTTGCAGCTCTATTCTCGTGTACCATCCAACCTAAACAATACCGGCGCCATGTTTAACGTGCGTTGTTGCCAGCAAAGTTGTTGCCAGATTTCACCGGAAGTCGAGACGCTCAGCTCAGCAGCCAAGTCAACAAAAAAGAGCAAATCCAAGAGTGAGGGGCGGGGCGTAGTTCTCCTCCGCGGGGGTCGAAAGAGCGGGAGTTTCAAATGTGGAGAGGTTCTGACTCCGACTAAATTACTTCCTGTGACGTAAATATTGCTAAAAAAAAATGTTTTTCCGCAGAACATTTGTTTTGTGACATGCTTGTTCCAATTAGGCTGTTTAAAAAAACACTTTTTTTTTCTTTGCAGCGAGCAGCTCGCTGCTCGCCCTCCCGCGGCGGAAACGGGAAGCACTCTAGTGAGGGTCCCCGATTCTCCTGCTCAGCGGGCACGGCGGAGCCGCTTGCGATCATGGCTCGCAAAATGTCATTTCTGAAGGCAAACAACACCCTTCACTGTCCCAATATAGTGCTGCAGCCGGTATGGGATCGTACATTATTAGAGAGTTTTAGTATTGCTTATAGAAGCAAACGCAAGCGCTGTGCGCTTACGTTAGAGTGGCGTGCTCCGCGCTTCCAATACTAACGAAACGATTTGCAGTGAGCAGGCGTGCAAGCAGGTAGGCGTTTTTTCGAACTAGAAAGGCTGAGATTGGCAAAAAGACGGAGCGTAAAAATGAAAGTAACTAAATGTTATTAAAAAGTTGGTAATTAAAAAAGAAAAGAACAAAATTAGTTTGTTTGTTCGTTTGTTTTGAGGGGGGAAGGGCATTTCGTCTAAAAAGATGTTGACTTCGACTTTGGAAGTTTTGCCGATTGTCAAAAGTCGCGAATTTGATAGCGTCATCTGCTTTACCCACAATTAATGCAATTTTACATGGATTTTACACATTAGCTAGAATGGTTTCATAGGTTTTAAGCTATCTTTATTTCATACCTTGGTAATGAAAAATACTGCAATTAAAACCAGTGATGATAATTAGCACACTTTTGATTGTCATAATTGTTGGAGCGTTTGAAATTAGATCATAAGCAACCAATTATATTCATATTTTTAAATTACGTATTAAAATATCTTAATTTTAATATTATTATTATCAATACACATCGCGCGGCTCAAAAAGAAAACATCCAACCAAAATATTACATTTCTAGATTGTTTTTTCTTGTAGTCGACTAATATATATACCTAAAAGAATTTAAAAAATAGTGTTTTTGAGAAAATCGATTTTAAACTTTCAACATTTGTTATTTCTTACAACATTTACGTGAAGGGTAGCGGAGCGGCTAGTCAACAGATCATAATGATATTATTATATCTCTAATGGGCTTGCTTTAGGATTTCTATAGAGACAAAGAAAGAAAATTTACCTTAAAGGGCCCATGAAACGAATTTTGGGTTGGGATGAATGATTTTAAATTGGGACTTTACTAATCGCATATCGTTTAGTTGGCTAAAAGAAAGAGGCTAGAAAGTCAAAAGCCAGCTTTTCGGTACGAACATTTGAAAATATAGCGGACTATTTTGTACCTTCTTGCCTTCGAAAGCTCTCCGCCTTTTCACTATGATACATCCGCGGTTCCAAAGGCGCGTCACCGGCGCCAAACTGACGTCTGCAGAGCCCAGCTCACGCATTAAACACGAGAACTGCGTCACTCGGACGTATGCGCTCGTCAACAATCAATCCGTCGACGAATATTTAGATTCGCGTTCGCGGCCAATGAGTGCCCTGACAGAACTTATCGTCACTGGGGAATGACAAGTTCTATGGTGCGCATAAAAAGCACGGTGGAAGCTAGGAGTCATCGCACCGGTGCCGAAGGAATGTCACGACCGCGTGATTTCACAATTCGCATTTGAGTTGAGGATTAAAGCTAAGGAGGAAGAAGTAGGAAAATCGTTTCATGACCCCTTTAAGTACAGACAAAGTAATGACTTGTCAAAGTTGACCAAAAAGCGACCGAAATGACGAGTTTAACATTTAAAAAAAATGAAATTCCTAAAAATATTTGAATACATCAAGGTATCTTTATAATACCCATTAAATGAGGGGGGGAAGTTAAAAGGGTGTAGAAAAACCACTAGCGCCAGCAGAGGGTGTCAAACACGCGACCTGCGAGGGCAGGCAAAAACACTAGTCCCTGCCACTGCGGCTTCTACGCTTCGTAACTCGATAACAAAAAATCTGGGGATCATGGGGTTTGCGCCCTCCTTCGTTTGAGAAATGCCCCCAAAACATATATCTTTTTAGTGAAAATTAAAAATTGGACTCTTTTAGCCTGCCCGATTTGAGATGAAATTACCCATACGTAGAAATTGAATACAGAGAAGGGTTGGTATTTTTTGCTGAAATAAATGGGAAAAACGCGAATTACAAAATAAAACAACACCCCTATTTTTTTTTTTTTGCCGGGCTTTAGTATTTATTAAAAAGGCCCCTGAAAAATAAATGTTTTTATACAATTTGGTGGGGACAGGCGTGTCAAAAAATTAATTTTACGCAAAAAAAAAATAGAGCAATATGAACGGCGCCAGATTTATTTTTAAATTCTACGTGCAAAGTCTATGACGTCACGGAATGGTCATACACTGTTCCACCTCAACGTGAAGGCCAAGCCGATCCACCTCTCCTCCATGCGCCCGAAATGCCGAGAAAGAAAAGAAGTGGAAAGGGGGTGACTACCATCTAAATCGTATATCGCGCCGTTTTTTTTTTGTATTTTTGTTTAGCGTTAAACTATATTTTTGTTATACGCGTGTCCCAACAAAATTGTTTAAAAAAATATTTTCACGGTTTTTTAAATCTAGCATTAAACACAAAACAATATTTTTAGCCCGATTTTGCCGATATCCCACACCGCCTGATGATTGTTACAAAAGGTTGTTTGTTTGTTGTTGTTTGTTTATTGTGGGGTGTCGGGAAGGGGGAGCTAGGAGAAATGTGGGCCTCCTTTCAGGGGCAAGTCGCTAAAAGGAGGCCCACATTTCTCCTAGCTCCCCCCCTTCCCGACACCCCACAATAAACAAGCAACAACAAACAAACAACCTTTTGTAACGATCAATTTGTTACAAAAGGTATGTGGCAAGGGAGATCAAACTTTTGTTTTCTGGTTTCTAGGCTAGGTGGCGCAAGCTACCAAATATTTATAAACGGCTATAGCCGTTACGCAACGCTCAGAGACGGTCAGAGCCGTATATGTAGAGAGTTTGGCCATTCGTTGGGAAGTATAGGAGACAAATGCGGAGGCGTCATTGGCCGAAAGCGGGCTGCGGTGTTCCAGGGCGTCTTCAGAAATTCGAATGTGACCAACCAGAAGCCCGAAATAATGCCCTGGCGGTGGTCGCGAGAAACAAACCCTGATAACTGCATTAGAGTAACTCTTGATGACTGAAAATATGGTACACGTGATGTTTCAATCACGCTCATCCAAATTGATGGTGGAAGAGTAGTGACAAGCGGAACGATCGACATAATCCGTACGCCAAGCGCCAAGGGCCGGGAATCTGCCGTTCGAGCGGTCGCACTCTGTCCGAGCAAAACAGAGTTAAGCCGCGCACACGTGCACCCTATTTTCTACCACAAAGGGTTATTACACTTCACTCTGTACGCGCTTATTCAAACCATTTACGAGGCATAGGACCTCTGATCAGAGCTGGTTTCTCGCTGCCACCACTTAGTAGTTCTTTTCGGCTTCTGGTTGGTCAAGAGAGCATGCCAAGCCCTCTTCCGAGCCTGCTGCACGCCCTGGCTCTGCCCGCGCTCTCATTGACCAAATTTGCATATACGGCTCTGGAGACGGTTACTCTATCCGTCCATCCGGCCGATCCCGTGTTTCCCGGCCTTGACGGCTGCCAAATCCGCTATCTTGTTTCCGGACGTCTCATGCGAAGTACTAAAACGCTGAATTAAAGTTTTAAAGCGACGGAACACCGGAGAAGAAAAAGTCAGCCTCCAGTTCAGTCATGTTAAGTGCGTTCAAGGGAGGAGCTCAGACTCAGTCGGCTCAGTTTCTTCTGCCTTTCTACCGGATCCTCAGCACCCGCAAAGTTTGGTGGGGCCTGGGGTTCTTCAGTGTCCGACTTCTGCCGCAGGACTTGGCCGGCGACCTCGACAGGAGACGAGTGCTGCTGCACTTCGTCTCGTCCGCCAAGCCCATGGCGGCCTGCAAGGTAACTCTGGCTGTCAACGACGTCCAGTTCGCCGACGTACCGCTGAAAGTCGTCAACGTGAGCGGTCACGTAAAAGCCGGCATTAACTCCATCTCGATCTCGGGCTCTGGCATCCCCAGAGACCTATGCGTCGGAGTTCTCGTTGTGGACAGGACCGAAGACCTCAAGCTGGTCGCTCGTCTCGCCGACGACGGCCAGGGCATCCACGACGTGTCCGCCGCCAAAGCCCTGTCCGCTCTCATGGACGACAAGGAGAACCGGGACGCCATTGTGGACTGTGCTACGGTGTCGCTCAACTGCCCGCTGAAGAGAGCGCGGCTCGTTGTACCCTGCCGCGGCGCCGACTGCCGGCACGTCCAGTGCTTCGACGCCTTGGCCTACCTGAGGCTGAACGAAGCCACCGTCCGGCCCCTGTGGCGGTGCCCCGTGTGCGACAAGGACGTTGACGTGCAGGCGCTCCGCCTCGACCTTTTCACACTGGAGGTGCTGCGGCAAGTCGTGGAGTCGTGCGACGCGGTGAAGCTGTTCGGGGGAGGGCTCTGGACGGCGGTTGACAAGCGTGCCGACGTGATTTGGATCGAGGACAGTCCGGCGAGGCCGCTCAGGCCCGTCAATAGGGAACTCGAGGTGGCCCTCATAGACCTGACGGCTTCTTTCACGGAAAGCGCCTAATCGGGATCCATGCGCTTGTTTGCGGGATTATAGCGTTACTTTCTTTTATAAACCAGCGTTCAGGTTGAGGTAAAGCGTTGGGATTACGTCGCTGCTCGAGCTCACGCTCGCAGGTTGTAGACGCTAGGAGCACATGCCAGCTATACTTTGTTTCACCGTAACTTGGCAAACGCTACAGCCCCTTTGAGCCAATCATAGCGATGGAGGCGAAGCACGTGACATCTCTTACCAAAAATAAAAGTGCGAGAGCATAACCCAAGCAGTTGGAGAAGGGGCTAAGGGGAACACTCTCTTACCCCCTTTGTGTCCCAGACGTCGCTTTTGCCCCCAGAAGGTTAGCCCGTTGCTCAACATTCATATAAAAGTGGCTTTCCACTCTGGCCCATCCGTGGCTTTGACAGCACCGGGCAGAATTAGTGAAATGCAGTATATACTATGTGTCTCTTTCTGACGAGCTGATTGGCTAACTGCTTTCGTAGCCTTTGCCGTTGGCCAAGTTACAGTGAGGTGGAGCGTGGGAAAACTTGACATGAAAGTACCCTGACACTGAGGTGAAGGAAGAGCTTTGGAGTCTTGGGTGGTTTCGCGGCACGATGGTCACTAGCAGTTGCGAAGTACTCGAAGCACTTTTCCGAGCATTCTAGAGACGGAGGGCCACGTTTGTGGGTCTTGTCTTCCAGGAAACAAGAGCCAATGTTGGGTCCCAGGCCAATGCAAGTTGCATCACAAACAATGTGGCATGCAGCTTTATCAGTGCCACCTGCTATGTGCTGTACCATTGCCTCCTATATACTTTTGCTGCCTGGCAGAACGGTCTCCCGAGGCCGTCGTGCGACCGCTCGGGGCGACCACATGAGGGCGCTGTGCTAGCAGCGTCTGCCTAGAGAGCCTAGATCGGAATAGCGTCAAAGCGATTTACACTAAGCTGTGGCAAACAGCTGATTTTGGCCTGAAAGGCATTTGTCATGAGTGAGAAGTCAAGCTAATGTGGAGCGCAAGTTCGCCTGCTTCTTGCGCAGGAGTTGCGGTGATGTCAGAACGACACCGAGCTCTGATTGGCTTTGATTGAAAGGACAGTGGGTAGACCTCAATGCTAGTTGCCTTCAGGTCTACCCACTATATTGTTTTCAATCGGCCAATAAAAGCTGAACATTCTGACATCATTGCAGCCCCTGTAGCAAGAAGCAGACAAACTTGTGCTCCGTAGTAGTTGTTCGCTATCCATTTTGCTTGAGCAGTTCGAAGACACACATTTTTTAAGATTTGTTATAGGGCTGGCTGCATTTTGAGGGAAGGGGGGGGTAGTTTAGCCTTATAAGCACCCCCTCCAGTTACACCCAATGTCCAAACTAATGGCAGCATCAACATTGCACAATGGCAAAACATTTTGACACCACAGAATATGCAACTCTAACACTACACAACACAGTAATGACATTCGGAATTTGTCAGTGTCTTGTGTCTACCATTTTGCAGAAATTTTACAGTTTCTGACAGATGCCTTACTCTCGAAGGGAGTCTGTAGAGCATTCCAGAAATTGGCTGCTGGGCAGTGCCATTTTGAGCATTCATTGCTCCCTTTCTTAAGCAACACGATGTACATGCGAATGGTGGGCTGGGATTTTGTAAACATGACATGTTGTATACCAGAAAAACAACATCTTCAAGAGCATAGTGTATGCAGGCAACTGGGAATGGGCTGAGGAGGGCCTCTGTGCATGTACGACCTCTGCTCCCACCGTACTTGCAACATACGGCATTCCAGCAGATGTCCCAAGCGCATAAAGGTAACTTCGGCAGGCTTGCAATTGCACATTCTTGCTTAAACGAGCAGAGACATGGTAGCAGCCAGGTGCACAGCTTGCAATAAGGAGCATTCACTGGCGGCCATAGCTGTGTGCACGAGAGCATGCTGAAGGCGAGCTTCCATCGTTCCTTTGCAAATGTGCATTCCGTGCCATCAAGATTACCGGTCTTAGAAGCCTAGTAATGCAAGCTCGTTCTGAGCATGCGCTCTGAACATTGCCGCCAGATATGGCATCCAGTGACGCCATATTTCTATATGGCGTCACTATAGGCGCCAGTGACTGCCTATAGTTCCAAAATCCCTGCGTGCAACACTGGGCACGTTGCATTATGGGACCTTTTTGACCATGGAGAGGAGTGGCATGGCCACGACCTACTGTAATCTTGACCTGCCCACGGAATGCCTCCCTAAGAAAGACGCTGTCACCGACAAAGTGCGTCGCTTTGCCGTTAGGGGCGTCAAAAAGGCTTTTCTACGACCCAAACGCCGTTCACAGCCTGTCTAGCGCACGGTCCGCACTGCACCCAGCTGGTTATACCTGTTTCTCAGAAACACCTACCGTAACGTGGCACCAGCAGTTTGCAGTAGCAGTAGCATGTAGCAGGGCGCATCGCTCTCATGTTTGCTTAAAGGGGCCCTGCAAGAACTTTTTTACTGGTTTTTAATTTGCTCTGAACGTAGCAACTTAATTAAACTTTCCTTTTCTCGAATTTCGCTTTATTTTAAAATTTATGGTCAAATTAAAATTACAAAAACAACCAAAAAATAACTTCCTTCATGACGTCCTTGGTTGCTTGAGTGGCCGTGAACTAGAGGAGGGGTAGTGAGCTCAGTGAGCGCTCACGGCTGCCGCACTCCGTGTCGACGGCTCGAGAGGGCGCCACTAAAGCATGTTCTGGATAGGCTGTATGAAGCGGGCAGCCAGGGCGGCTCGCATTGCATTTGCTGCGTGATTAAACACTAATTCGGCATGACATTTCATTGGCCACAAACGACAGCAAATGTGGGGTAAAGATCAGTTCAGAACGGGAGCCACTTCGTGCTGCCATACCGCCAAGCGGCCAAACCGCAAGACAAACCTCCTCGCCGAAGGCCTTCGGAACGCTCAGAACCGGTCGAATCCTCGAACCTGTAACGACTGCAGTGCCGCCGCACACATCCAGGACCTTTCTACGCTCGCCGCTCGTCGATGCCTGATCCCACTACCCTTTTCTATTATGTGGCACCTTTTCCACCGCTTGGTGGCGGGTATGTCAACGAGTCTCTTCTTGTTTCCATACTTTATAAACTGCATTTGTTTCTTTTCTGATCTAAAATACTGAACGAAAACTACTTTCGTAATTAATTGAAACGGTTTGCACCACTTATATTTTGTATTTTGACTAAAAAGAAGCTTTTACCGGCTCTGACCAGTAGTAAGCCCAAAACCAAAGATGTCGCATACTGCGCGCTTTCGGCACTGCGGGTCGCCCCCGTAGGTGGAGAAGGTTTCCGCGTTGTCCGGTTAAAATATGACGCACCGATATTTAGTTACTCTCTCCGTGCCCGCTGGCTTGCCCGAACCCTAATAGACGTGGAAACCGCAAAAAAAAGTAGACGCTTAAATATGAATGCAGGGCCCTCCTAAATTGAAAGAGCGCTTTTCCCGGGCACGGAAGCGCAAGGAAATGAGGCGCTTTCTCGGATCACCACTGTGCTGGCAGCCAGCGCCTCAAGTGACAAATCTGTAACGCGATTACTGACTGGCGACTTGATCCCGCGAGGCACACAAGGAGAGCAAGTGAGGACCAGATAAGGTCGCCGCACCTTGCGCTCCTTTGATTGGTGTGCGGACACCCTAGTAGACAACAAATCCTTTGTGCACCGCCGTCATAGTGTGACTAAATGCTGCGGCCGCAGCTACGTACTACAAGGTTTGCGCTGGCACATTCTTCTGTGGGCAGGTCAGGATTGCAGTAGGTCGTGGGCACGGCTCTGATTTCACTGCGCGATTCACAAGGTAGTGCATTTCGGCACTGGATAAAGATAAAGTTGGCGCTCGCTTGCATTTCGCCCATTCATTTTCGTGAGAACCCCCATTGAAACACGGACGTCCAGCAGCCGAGGAGTAGGAGTAAGGCCTGCCGCGTCCCATACCTTTCTGGCAGCCTGGCTACCACTCCAGAACGCAGCATGGCCCTCCCGCGGATCACGGATCATTTAAAAAGCCTAG
The DNA here is from genome assembly GCA_037355805.1 of Ixodes ricinus. Taxonomy (NCBI): domain Eukaryota; kingdom Metazoa; phylum Arthropoda; class Arachnida; order Ixodida; family Ixodidae; genus Ixodes; species Ixodes ricinus. The sequence continues at coordinate 12,172 of JAZHYW010017275.1, forward strand.
GACATTGAGACGATAAAAGAGGTTGATCGGCCCAGTGAAATTCTTCTTCCTTTGTTTACCTGCGCACAAACTCCGGTGCACCAAAAGCCTCAAAAAACATGCCCCAGCATTTGTTTCATATTGGTAGGCAGCACTATAAATGCGAGGAAAGTCACATATTCGAAAATACATGCACTGTATTTGTTCCCGAAGGCATGTCATGGATTGAGGTTGGCAAATCGAATCCGAAACGGTGAGCGAAAGGTACCCAAGATGCTTTGCGCAGCACTGCGCCACGAGGATCGCTTTGATTTTGCGAGACAATCTGGTATGTGTTCGAGACAATCTGGAATGGATCGCTGCCAAGGCTGAGGGGCACGAGCTCATGAGACACGGTCCCCAAATGCCATACCGTTTAAGCAATAACTTCAGCACTTTGGATTAGAGTAAGCTGAAAACACATTGGAGAACAGCTTTTACATGTGCTTTGTGCATCTGTAGAACTCGCCACCGAACAAAGTTTCTGTGCCTGCCACACGGTGCGTCTTTATTGTGGAAAAGGTCCATCCTGAAAATTGAGGGGCGTGACTGCCATTAGAGCATACATACTTTTACCTTAGGCGTTGTTCTTGCAGGACAAAACAACTACCCTCCGCCTTACTTATTGGCGGCATGCGCAAACTACAGGGGGCGCTTCTCTAGCTATCATTAGCATCGTCTGCTGACGTCACGGGTAGAACAGACTGGGACAGACTGCGCAGATCTTGGACCCCTCGGCTCGTGAGCTCGCTTCATGCGTCGTTTGGGTACCACGCGGCGCATGAAGCTGTTTCACGCGTTCTGTTTATTTGGTGAAGTTATATTTGTAGTAGGACATTTTACCAAAGCTTGAAACCGTGGCACGCATAGTCAGGCTAGCAAAAACTTTTGGTAATGAGGTGTCGAAGTGCTGAGATGGTGGTTTGCTGTTCTCTACCACAGTACAAAGTGCTGGATGATGAAAATAGAATATCCAGCGCTTTACACCACTACAACATTTGCCGCGACGAATAGGGTGTATTTTTTATTATGATTCGGGCAAAATATAAAACTGAGAATGGAATGTATCTTTAGATTGAAAATAGGAAAGCTAAGTTCAAAAACCTCTCGCGTGTGTAGAAAACACTTCAGTGAAAGTGATTCCGTGTATCCTGTTGGTTACAATGTGTCTTGTGAGTGCTGGTCTCTTATTAGTTCCAAGTTGATTCCTTTTTGTTTTTTGTAAACCAGTATACACAAATATTTTCTCAAAATAACGGGCAAAAAGAAGAATTGGTTGGCTAACAGGGTTGTTTCAATTAAATCCCTGCTTATTCACCCTGTCAATGCGAATCAGCTTCCCAAACAATTGGGTCTACACCTGCTATGAATTACTATCATTTGTGTGTTTAATTTTGTGGACCCGAATGCGCATATGCGTTACGTACTTCTTGGCGAGTGATTTTCATTTTGTTAACAATTCTTAGTAAAAATTGGATAAAACAAATTAATCAATGGTTTGAATTAGCCGGGCCATGTCCGACAATTTAAAAATTTATAAAAATTTAGGTTGTTTGTTTTTAGAGTAGAAGTTGCGATGTGACGAACTTCTAATTGCCACATATTCGATACGGGAGGAAGCTATAAGCATCAGTTGCTGATGAGCATTTGCTCGTCGGCAACTGTCGAATCACACTTGGATAGAATTAAGTGTCGGTATCAGCAAGCTTAATGTAGCTAAAATAGGCATGTGGAGCTTTGCAACAACTGTGCGTGCGTGCACAGCTGAGAAGACAGCACGTCAATTACTCTGGTGAATGTGAAACCTTTTTCTATAGCAGCCTCCACAGATCCAAAAAAAACAAGAATCCGAAAGGCTGTAAATAGCCTTGACGCATGCCGCGCAAGCTGTAATGTGAAGCTCCAGGCTTGTTTTTGAACGATATGCTAAAGTTGAGGCTTGGGCCAGTTGGTACGACAAGATTCGGGATTAAAAACAGCGCTAAAGACGAAGTATCAGACGAAGAAGTAACACAAACACAGGGGTGTGTCCGTGTTACTCCTTCGTCTGGTCCTTCGTCTTTTGCACTGTTTTTTTGTTGTTGAACATTTTAAGGTTTTTTTAATATAAAAAGCAACTTTGAGGCGCTGTTATTCATTAGAAAGATCACGTTTCTTTAATAAATTAACCGTTTTTAATCGGCATCAGTCTTGGGTAGTATCGCGTTACTAGTACCGAGATACTGTATCTCGTTACTTTTTTTGGTATCTTGTAACTGTAACTTGTTACTTTTTCAAAAAAGCATCTGTAACAATAACTTAATTACTTTTTTGCAAAAGTAATGGCAAAGTTACAGTTACTTTTAGTAAAAATAAACCCTGTCTCTATTGATATCTACAGTGGCGTTCAACCTGTAGATCAGAAGAGATGTAGTTAGGCCTTTGGATAGAAAAAGCAAAAATAAAACAAGAAACAAAGAATGTTTCGTTTGCTGGCCCAGTGGCTTTAAGTCAGACTTGTGTAAGTACGCTAGTGTAAAATCCTTGACATATTCAGACTATCCAAGATTATTTCTCTCACCCCTTTAAAATTGTCAGAAAGGTGGAGCTGGAGATCAGTGGGGTTCTCAGCTCGGGCTGAATTACATTAATCTCGCCAGACCATATTTCCCCTGTACATTATCATCAAAACATGGCAGAAATATAGCGTTGGGTTTGCTCTTCATATCGTAAGCAGCGAAATCGTAGGTTACATCAATGAAACTTTGAGTGTCTAGATTTCTTATTAATTGACTATGGTATATTTTCTATGTTGCTATTTGGAATAGTTTCACTTTTCTTTTAATTAGCCACTTTGGAGAGATGGCACACGAGGATGAGGAAGCAGGCACCCCGACTCCCGAAGACCTCACCAGCCTCTTGAATGTTTGCCCTCTCACGAACAACTCCTCAGGCGAAGTGCTGCACCTGCCCAATCACAGGAGATGTGCCGCACCGCATACTTTGAACTTAGTGGCGACTGTGGACGTAAACAAAGGATGCACGATTAGCACATACCGTCAGATGGCAACGGCCGTGTTTGGAAAACTGCCAGTCCACCCAATCGGTGGAAGTCATCAAAAAGAAACTAGGGAGATACTTCCGGCTCCTAACACTACTCGCTGGAATTCACTCTAGGACGATGCAATGAAGTATGTTAACGAGGCCCAGAAGGATAAGATGGAGGCTGTCTGCGTCGCCCTCGCACTGCCGCGTCTACAAAAAGACGATCAGAAGTTCATCAAGGAGTATTGCCAGGTATGCCCAAAAGCTCTCACGTTTTTACGATATTTGTAATGCGTTTTTTTATTCCTTAGACCATGAAAGGAGTTGCCAAGGCACTCGACATCCTACAAGTTGAGCAGTACATGTTCATGGGCGCTTTGGTGCCGACATTGGTGGCTCTGATGCGGCAGCTACATTCACTGCCTACGCGCAAGTTTTGCAGCTCGCTTTTAGACACAGTGAAGATCGCAGTGATGACGAGGTCAGTTTCTTATTCTTTGGAAAATGTATGACCTCTTTGTTAGCGCCTTTTTGTAGAAAATTACGTCTGCCAGGCAGGCTCATTCACGATTATCAAGACAAGTAATGCACACATTTTCATTAAATTATAAGCAAAACAGTTGAAATTATTTATTGCATATTAGACCTAAAGCCCTTGGCCACAATATTCCTACAATTCTTTTATTAAGGCAAGCAACATATATAGGCGAATCACTCGTGGACTGTAACAGCTAGGGGCTAACTTGTAACGCGTGACCCGCCTGTGTAAACGTTTGTTATTAATTTTTAATGTTACACACGTGAGTAAATGTTTTTATTTCATTCGTAGATTTTCTAAAGATTGCAGGTCCGACGAACTCCTTCTGGCTACAGCGGTGCATCCAAAATTTAAAATTTCATGGATGAATGAAGCGCAGAAAACGCGTTCTCTGCTGCTTCTTGAAGAGGAATGTAGCGCACTGTGCCCTTCCGAGGAAGTTACACGGGAGCCAACATGCGATGATGACGACGATGACGACTCCTTCTTGCGACTGCGTCCTAATGTTGAGTTGACTGGTGAAGCACAGCGATGAAACACTGACACCTCATCGACGGCGTTATCCAGCCTCAACGACTTTCCCAGCATGAAGAACATTTTTTACGCCTCAATGCCGGGCTTCCTTCTAGCTCACCTGTTGAGCATACATCTTTTCAGCAAGGAGTGGGACGTTTTCAACATCAAAAGGGGAAAGCTAAGCGACAAGAACTTTGAAAAGCAGTTGGTGCTTTGATACAACATGGAGTAAATAATAACACAGTGTTATGAAATATATCTCGAAAAACTGAGTAACAGGCTGTAATTGAGCTTGTTGGTGCATAATACTAGAAAACCAGCTGAACTTAGGAAAATAAATACAGAGACTGTGCGTGCAGTGCAGATTTCAACAGCGTTACCATCATCGCAAAACACAAGAAGTGCGGGTAATTCTAATTTTAGTTTAGTTATTTTTCGGATATAAGCGGTCTTTTATGTGGGTTTTAAAACCAAAAAAGCGAGAAAAAAGCACAAAGTTAAGGTTCAAAAAGAGGAGGAAGCATTAAACGACAGTTGGTAGTCCAGCGGTAGGCCTGTCTCTTTCTCTCTCTGTATTTATTTTCCTAAGTTCAGCTGGTTTTTTAATATCTCGAAAAGTTTCGAGTTTTTAGAAATTCCCAAATAAATGTAAATGTTGCTCATTTTGTTCTGTCATCCATGTCTTCATAGTTGCATACACACAGCTAGTGGCGTAGACTTTCCATTTTCCCGGGGAGGAGGCAGGCTGAGAAGTTCTCCGGGGGGACGTGCCAAAGTTTTTCGTGCCGGTACTTTTGTTTGTGTGTTTATCTCGTCTCATGCTCTTATTAGTCGATCTCCATCGGCGAGACCGAAAGAAACAGGTAAGACGATTCAGAGTTTTACAGTGAGTTGCTGCGGTTTTACCTTTCCGCCAGAACTGGAGATTGCAGCTAACGAAAAGCACGCTGGGATTCCATTTCCCATGTATTCTGTCAATAAAGGCAACGCGTGGGCGTTATTTTGTTTCCATGCCACTACTAGAAAGCTCGTTACATGGCACGTAAACATCATCTCAGTAAGGATCATGGCCTGGGCCCGGGGGGGGGGGGGGGGGGCAGAGTTTTCTTGAAGTCTACGCCTATGCATACACATATGAGTATCTTGATAGTAACTAAGTTACTCTGCCGAAGTAACTGTAACTGTAACACATTACTTTTATTTTTAAGTAACTGTAATTGTAACTTAAATACATTGTTAGGAAAGTAACTGTAACTAAATACTGTTAAAAAGTAACTTACCCAAGACTGATCGGCATAGATGCGAACTAACATAGCCATTCCGTGCCTTGACATAGCGCGTCGTCTGCTCGCATCTGATCCTACCAGCTCCGTCATAGGAGGGCGCCCGGGAGGTGGCGACACCAAACATCAAGCTGCCAATACTTTACCTTTTCCTTCTTTTTTTTTTAGGGGGCAGTATTTTTCGATTTTTTTCCTTTTTGTTTATTTTATTTTTAAAAACAAAGTGAAATGAAAATGATTTTTACTAACGAATAACGAATTATTTACTAGCGCCACCTAACCCGTTATCTCCAAGTTTTAAAAGTACGGTAACTTGAACAGTCCCGTGAAAGTCAAAACACGTCTTGTAGGTGTTTTTCGCAAGAGTGGAAACGCGCTTTAGCCCCGTAATTAGTTAATTAAAAACGCTGTCCTTTAGACTGTGCCTGATTATGTTTAAAGGCCATTCACTTTCAACGTAGATAGCAAGACGTCAGACGAGGGGATGGTATTCAAAGCCCGCTTCCTTCTGTAGGCCTAATACTACTGTGGACATGGCGAGGTTAGTTGGATTTCGCATGATCAAAACTTTTCTCTTCAGCGCGTGCACTTCGTCCGCACGATTTTCTGAATTGTCGATTGAACTTTGGTACATTTCTTTGCAGTTGCACCTGGTTGTAAGAGAAGATAAAAAACTTTCTGTCGTCTTAGCCTTTGTTTTGGCGTATACGGTGTGCCAAATCCGGCACGATCTCGCCTGACAAAATACAACGCGTTTAGCCCTGTCAGCGTTTACGCGCAGCTAATACCACTCCTGCGCAGCGTACACAGCCTAACTGTTTTTCCCTGTTTCTGGATATTTCGCTCGAGCTAGCGGTACATCTGATCGTTCAAATTATCGTGGCGAAGTTAATATCGCACTGACCACAACGTTTTGGTATCCTTCATTTCTTTTGCCCCCTTCCGCCAGAAGCACCGAAGATGACATCTTGGACGACGACACCCAACTGAAGGTAACTGCATATTTTACCGGTCTGAATGTCCAACAGTTCAAAACTACTTCTCGTGTTTTTTTTGTTTTTGTTTCTTCTTTTCTGCTGTGCTAGCAATACTTTGTTTGATCTCCAGTTCGAGCGGGGCCAAAAGCTAGTTTCCAACAGACGCAGACGAAAAACGCGATCTCACGACGCATTCTTCGCGTGTGGTTGAATCCGCCGGTCGTGGTAGTAACAGACTCACGGAAACACGAAAAATGCCGAGATCATGCGCTTTCTGAGGAACTTTATTGGCCTCATTGGCTCGTAGCGTTGGTAACGCACGGACTTCAGATTAAACAGGTGTAGTCATCCGAGGTCCTTCTAAAAGCAGGGAATAAACTTGCCTGCATTCAGAAGTTCTACTTGGTGAGTCAAAGGAATCGATGGCAGTTTGAAGGGACTGCATAAATCAGTTTGTGAACGTATTGAGCTAAATTTTTTGGAGAGGCGACTGAAGAATGTGCATTTAGAGGTACAAAGTTCAACTGAACAAACTTGCCCCAGTAAAAAGTTGGAACCGAAAAATGTGACATTCGTTCCTACGGTGGCCGCCTTCTGGAAGAAAGGCATCTGATTTGCGCAACAGCCAACAGAGCACAGCGCATAAGATGGCAGGCTCTGTTGCCTGAGCCGTGGTTGCAGAAGAAAACATGGTACATGGTATCTGGAGAGGGAACAGGGCCTCCTCTGGATGCCCATGTGCAGTGTTGTCGTCTGCAACCATGGCATGGTTCAAAGCCAATGTTATTAGATTAGCTCTCAGTTATGGAACTGCTCATAGACGCTGCGTGCACGAGCAGTACCCCCCTCACTGACCACGACTTGCCCGGTGTCGCTCAACACCAGAGCGAGTCGTTGCAGTGCTGGTAACTGCCGTGTATTCTATGGGATCAACTGCAGTTGCTTTGGTAACTGCAGTGTATTCTGTGGGGTACATACATTTCGAAGCACGGCGTCTAGATGGCGCTCGGCTCTGCTCTTTGGAACGCACAGTTATGAAGCCGAAAATCTAGATGGCACTTCGAGCGACGGCAGGCGGATTGCAGTGAGTGAGGGGTACCCCTTCCGCGGGAACTCCACAACTGAGGTAATCTAGTAACTTGGTTCAAGCATATTGTCTGCCATCTTAGGTGCCGTCGGTTGTTGCGCCAATAAGACGCCTTTCTTTAAAAGATGGCCGCTGTAAGTGGGGATTTTGTTTTTTTCTTTCTAATCTTTATACCCTTGTTGCATGTTCTCCAGCCACCCCTCAAAAAAAATTTGGGTTCATGCTTTGCATTCTGAAATTGATTCATATGCTCCCTTCAAACAGCCATCACTTCCTTTGACTCACCCTGTACATGAGGTTGCCTAATCTTAATTTCATTCTCTTTATTTTTTATTTTTTTTAGGGGGAAGGGGCGCTTTTTGTTGGAACTATTATCCAGTTCACCTCTTTTCTGGTCAAATGATTTGAACACATGAGACTACCCATTTCATAAATCTCGCTTTACTGGAATTGTCCTCTTACCCTTGTTGCATCAATCACTGAATCAATAAATCCGTGGGATTGGTGGCCGACTCTGTTGACACACCTTAGCTCGGAGCACATGGAGCGAAAGCTTGCACTGCAGAAACCAGGGATCCTGGGTCTGGTGTCCACCCCTATTGTTTCGATCTGGATGAGCGTCGTATCAGTGTGATGCACATTAAAGGATGGTATTGCACTAGCTAAGTTTGGGGCTGACAAACTTGCTGATATCTTAACATGCAAAAAAAAAAAAAAATAGTCAACCTGCATTTTTAAGTTACTCAAAACTATGTGCATCTATGCTTGAAGGATTTTTAATCTCTGCATTTGATGTCTCCATTAGCTCACTGTGCTTCCTTCTGCCCCAAATCCTGTAAGAATAGCTTTTGTTCTTTTTGTATATGTGGTAGCATTTGAGGACAAAAATATAACTGGACAACTACTGTCCAGTTCTCCACTTTGTCTCTGTCTTAAGTGCTACCGTATATTCTCAAACTCAGCACCAGCTTCCCAGACATTCGGTGCTATTTAGGTACCCTTTCTTGAATTGAAACAGTCTTGAAGGCAGTGTACCTTTCATAACCTCGTTTCTGATGGAACCTGATTGCTCCTGTTCTTAACTGTCCATCCTCTATCTTCTTGGTGCTCCTCAGGACGAATATGAGCTTGACCTTGCCGATGAAGAGGCACTTCTGGAGCTTGACGACGACGAAGTGACTACCTCTAGTGCCCGTACGTCAGCCTTTTCTTTGATTCCTTTTAGTCACGAGACCAGAGTTTCTTAAAGGAAAACTGAAGGCAGCCTTAAAGGGACCACAAGTTGGTTGTTTTCCTTTACGTTAGCTAGCGCTCAGAATCAACACTTCGTGGAACGGGCGTCAAGTTTTGTTTGCATGCATTGGCTCTCTCCAATAGCACGACGAGTACACCGCAGAGCGGCGGACGGGTGCGTCTTGGCACTGCCGTCTGCTAGCATTGCACTCTTTGTGAGACACTGCAAGACACGCTGCCGTTAATGCAGAGGCGAGCTGTACCCGTTGCAGGTTAAGAAAAGTGGAAGTTCCTCCTCCTGAACCCTCCTCTCTTTCCCCTACGGCGGAGCGGACTCCGGAAAGTATGCGAGTCCTTCCTTGCCTCCTCTCCAGCATCCGCTGTGCCAAAGTGGAAAAAGTTGAGGGCTTTGCGGGAGGTACTTGTCCTTTTTGACATGCAACAGGCTATAGGTGGTGCTGCGTAGATACGCCGGTGGTGACGTTTGGGGGAAAAGGTGCGTACCTTATCTTCCAGGTGGTATCTCCCCCCCACAAGCATTGGCTTTTGTCAAAACAAAATTTATGAGGTTCACATTGATTTCCTCTCTCTCGTGGAATCCATGTTTATCTGTCACGAGTGTCCCATTTGGCTGGGGCGCAGGGCAGCACCAATGAAAGCGCCGCCCCCGAGGCAGTGTCGGTGTTTCGACGCAGTACACAACGTGCTACCAGGCAAACCCAAAGCATTTCTGCTTGCGCGAGCGCTCGGGAGAACACTTCGCAGGCAGAATGTAAATGGGCAGTAGCCTCGAGAGAAACAGCCACCCGCGGCGGGTCGGTCAATTTGTGGCTCGGGTCATCTAGCGAAAACGGCTTCCGTACCTATGGACAACTTTGTGCAGCATTTCGGAAGAAGTTGAGAGTGTGCAGCTTTGGTGGGCGCTCAAGATGCGCACGTGCACCCGTAGCTCCAACTGCATAGCCACAGGAAGTTGTCTGCCGGTTTGGCGGTGCCGTCTAAATTGCCTCACTGGGAGATTTCACCGCACCTGCCCCTTAGTATATATTTTACTGCACTTCATCTAGAAGGTTGGTTCATGCACTTGTGTTTTTGTTTCGACGGAGTGCCTCGTGCATCCTTGCACTCGCGATGAGAGGCCACGCCGACCCCATCTATTGAGCGTCTTTGGAAAGCGCATATATTTTTAATTTTTTTCGCATATCTCTTTTTCAGCATGAGCTTAAAAATCTTTTACCAGTGTTAGAAACAACCATTTCTCATAGATGGCACGTACATCTATCTCGTCAATACTAGAAAACCTTCACTCTAGTGAAATGCAGTTCCAGGGCTACCTCAGAGATGGTGCCGCGTGCCCATGTGTTCTCTCTTCCCAAGGCTGCACAGTGCACTGGTCCGCAACCAAACGCAAGTGTGTGAACCAGCCTCGAAGCGTGTCTGCATTCGACTGCATCTTGACAGAGCCGTTTCATTTGCGCGCCTGTGCAGGGGACCCCTCATCTGGTGACGACGGCGTGCAGTATGTGGACGAGGAGAGGCAGCCTGGTGTCTCTCCAAGACGGCGACACGCTCGTGGTGGTGGACGAGTACAGGTACAGCAGAGACAGGTAGCCGCCATCCCCCGTCGTTCGTAGATTGGGAATGAAACTCAGGCGGGTTACATTGCGAACCGACGGAAGGTACGTGGTACGCCTAGAGCCACTGGTTGCGCTACGCTTTGGAGCGTCGGCAGTTTGCTGCGGCGCTATTCAGCCTTCAGCTTGAAAATTCCGAGCACCTCGTCTGTAGGTTTGGCGAGCCACGAATTAGATGAGAGGCGTTTCGAGCCGATTTCGAAAACTTCAGAACTGTCGTCCCACGTCGCACTGCAGCGTAATCGAGAGAGTAATAATCGGTGATCGAAGTGCCACTCCATTTGTGCCCAATTGCGACACAAACGAATGTCGGCGACATTTTCCGCCAAAATGCCCTTGTTTGCTCAGAATAGCGCCACACTTGCGCCGAGTGGGCTTTACAAAAAGAAATACCTAATTTTTGGTCGATCCTAATATTCGGAGAAGTAGGAGGAAAGAAAAATGCTACGAAAATGTATTTCTTGGTGTCTTTACCTGCCGTATAGTTTGTTTCATCTTAGGTCAGATCGCAGTCGAAGGCTCAAACAGGTAAAATCATGAACACACAAACTAAAAGTGCAAGTCACGAGACGTTCGCTGCACTTATGGGTATTTGAGGGGACTTCTGAGAGCAGATTACCCCTTCACTCAAAATTTGTCCATGGTGGTGCAAAAGCAGCTCAGCAAAGCTGCCAGTGAATACCACCTATAGGAAGATGACAAATGCCACAATGTAGCGCTTAAATGCTTTCTGATGGTTCCCACTGGATCGTGTTGACTGCGCTCTGGGTGAAATTTTGTCTCCCCTTTAGTCGACTAAGGGGAAACACTAATTTCTCAGCATACTGCACTGGCCACTTAATACGCTGCCCGGTTCATCGCCAACATCGGCTAAATTTGCAGACAATGTTGGCTATGTCGGAGAGCTGAAAGTCGCGGGAAAGCTCTGCAAAATAATAGGATGGCGGATCCTGTGTTGAGACAGTACCGGGGTCTTGTACTTTTAATGAGATTTATGGTTATCATGTCTGCCACATGCAACGAGATAGAGGGCCATGTTGTACAATATTGACCACCAGACACGTGACCGTACCAAATCCTAGGGCTTTTACGCAAAACTGAGCCTAGATTTGTATACGCGATCGCTGTAAAGAACATGACTAACTATTTTTTTTGTACTTTTTATGGCTAGTTCACACTTGCGAAATACGCACTCGCCGCCGACTGGATTCACTCGCCGAAAAAACGATCAGGCCGGTCATATTTGTTGTTGCTAGAGCACTACTACAGCTCCAACGGAGCAGAGTAAGCGCAATCCTTTGATCCGCGTGTTTCGCCGACAACATGGCCGACAGAGCAGCTCGGCGCGAGTCACATGGTACTCAGGGTTCCAGGAGGCGGCCCAAATATGCTCCCGCATTCTTTCTCTTGCAGCACAGACACTTTACGGCTACGATGTAAAATAGGTAACAGCCGCAGTGCTGAGCGAATCCGCGACATCCTCTTCGCAACACGAGAATGCAGTAAATAAGCAACGTGTGTGCAGTGTGCACCGCCAGTACGTACCAGCTTGTTCCCAATTCGGTTCCAATTAGCTTCCATAGCTCGTCCTTATACTCATTGTCTTTGTATCGAGCATGCGTCTTGTCATGAAGTATGCACGCGGTTTTCACCGCTTCTATTAATAGCTTCGCTGACAGGCACAGGCGGCACAGACATAGTGGACGCGATTTACAATACCGTCTGCTCGGACAGGATCTGACGTCAGCAAGCGCCACTTCCCCCGTGCATTCTGATTGGCTTGCGGCGAGCAAAAGCTTTTTTCCGGCGTTGAAGATTGGTCCCAGAGCGATCTTGCTTTCCGCCCGGAAAATCTGCCTGCTTTCGTCGCCGGGCGTGAGAATTCCCGCGGATCCGGCCGCCGGTTCACAAGTGTGAACGAGGCATTAGCCCCAGAGGTCAGTGTCCAGCTCCGATAAAAACCCAAAATACAGCACCACGGCTGAGGGCATCTAACGGAGCCATTGCGAAGCTGCCCGAGTTTTTGTTGTAAAAGCACATTTTGGACCTAAAACAAACGAAACATAACTTATCTCGTCGGTACCGTTATTAAAGATCAACAGGCAATTATTTGTGTGCGGTGCTTTGTTAAAATCTAGACGTAAAACTATGAGGTCACGTGTCCAGTGGTCAAAAATGTGCAACATGGCGGCGGCCCATTGGGGTCACTTTCAGCTGCCAGTTTATCGCTCTAAGGCCCTCTACCTCGTTGGCCACATGCCTTCATGCCGTGGCTACAGAGTACCATGGCACTCGCGCTGACCGGAGTGCTAGGAGCAGCGGCTGACACGGGGGAGCAGTGAGATAGGCTCGGAAATTGTGCTCAGTACTCTTGAAGGTCTACCTTGTTTAGTCTTGATGGTAGGTTGACAATTGATCTTAAAAGCTGTGCCGTAAAGATTTAAAAAAGACACAGGTCTACATTTGGTGAAATATGGTAACCAAGCTAGTTTCCGCGCAGGTGCCGATCAAGGGCAGCGAAATTTGACTCGACTGTGGTTCCAACGTTGCTAAAGAGCAGTGTCACATTTAAAGCGCAAGTTTAGGCTTTTGGAGTATTTCTGGCAGGTTGTTTTTTCAGTTTATGATGTTAAAGTCTCGAGTTCAGTAGGTTAATAATCTGGATGAGCATTGTACCGGCGTGCGGTCGTGTATCATTACTGCGTGGTACACGTTAGACACCAGGCTAGGGGTTGTACTGCACTGGCTAAATTGCTCATCTACAGCTGGGAGACTCGTCGCCCGTTGAGGCAGACCAAGTTCTGAGGCTGTATAAACATACAAACAACCCAATTTTTTTTTTTATCTTGAGATATGAATTTTTATTGATATACACGTTTGCGGATACTGTCAACGACTTAATTTTCAGCAGGCTCAAGTTTTCGCAAATCGGGCCAAAAGCTGAAAATTTGAAATTATTCGCGGGTTCTAATTTTCGCGAATCGAGTGTAGCTTCCTTAGCGTTCACATAATGCGCGAGTTGTTCGCGGGGACGTATTTTTCGCAAATTGTAGGTGATTCGCGAAATTCGCAAAAATTAGGTCCTTGCGAAAATTTAGTCGTTTACAGTATGCTGGTTTTTTGCTGGCCTTTTACAGAAATTATATTTCTTAGTGCTGAATAAACTAGACCGTAAAAGGACCGAGGCAGTGAGGCTTCATCCCAACTTAAATGTTGCGCTATGATTCATTTTTCAACCCTCTTTTTAATACCCGTTGTAAATGGAATTTACTTTGACCAGAGCCTTGTTTCTAAAAAGAAAGCTCCGTGTTCCTTTTGTGCCCTCTCTATTCCAATTACAAAAGGTAATAAGTAATGTGCTCCCATATCAAGAGGGAATCCTCAGTCATCATCAAAAACAAACTCTTTTAGGGATGCAATCGCTTTTCCTTCTTGAGTGATGTGCTAGCAGGCTCTAAAGGGTCGTTTGCTGCTCCAAACCAATTTGCCTGCTACAGCAAGTGCTTCCAAAAGTCAACTGCCGCTTCCATCGCTAGAGTAATACAGCACGTCTAAGTGACGTCTTCAGCCATCCACTTTCTTTCATTCTTCCTTCTTTCCTTCCTCTTTGAACATAAAGAAAGCAATTCGTACGGTGTTGCAGACGCGCAGGTGTTTGTGACGACACGACGCGTCTGAAAGATCCCAGGCATCGTAACAAAATGGTCCTTCTTTATCCTCATTTCGACGCGCCTTTGACCGGTGTTCCGACGTCGATTTGGGCAAAGGGTGTTGCGTCCGACGTTCGTCTGTCATTTTAACGCAGAATTTGTTTTGTTGGCCGAATTCTGAGGCCCGCTTCACTACGGGGCAACTTTTTTCGCAATTTTGGGGTTGCTTGCAGGTTGTTCCCTAGCTTTCCCTAGATCGACAAAAACTGCTGAGATCGGGTCCAACTTCGAAACAAGCAAGCAACTCGGAGCAACTCGAAGAAGTTAGAAGTAGCCAATCAGGGACGCAATATTTTCACGTGATACCCCGTGCCGGCGATGATTGCAACTGCAGACTTGGTTCTATACTTCGTTTCAGCTTAGGTCCGAGCGCGGCCGATGTTATGAGCCGAAGGGCCAATCAAACAGTGAAAGAGACACGTCATGGCGTGCTCTCTGCAGTTGATAAAACCAGCCGGTATTTGCCGTCTCTCTATGCGTGCTCCTCCGCCGGCTAGTCCTATCAAGCCCAAAAAGCACGCCATGACGCTGCGCTTTTTGCGCTGTTTGATTGGCTCTTTGGCTCATAACATAGGCCACGTTTGGACATAAGGTGAAACGAAGTATAGTTTGAGACTGGTTGTTTTTGGAATTCAATCGTTTCAGAAAGATGAGTTAGTATTCTCAACGGCACTTAAAGGTATAAAAACATGTTTATAGCGCATAACTGTGTGTCTAAATAGTGCAAGAGAAATAGCATTTGATGATAATGATGGCAAATTGCAGCAGCTGGTTGCTGCGTGTGCACGCAGGTGAACCCTGTTGCTGGTGTTGCAACATCAAGTTGCTCGGAGAAATTGCCCCGTGTGAAGCGGGCCTGAGAAAATTGTCACGAAGGACCGTCGTGAAGAGCCAGCCTTCACAGAGAACTGTCACAAAAGATTGCAACCCCCGCGACTTGAACGTCGCCATGCCAAAGGACTTCGTGGTGTCACAATGTTGCGTTACTATGATGTCATAGATTCACACCACTCGCATGACGTCACGCTGTCATCTGACATCCCATGACCTCACGACTCTGACATCGCAGCGTGACATTACATCACGATGTCGCATGACGCCATGGCATTACAGTCTAAGCTCATTACAACAGACCTGGTTACAATAGACATTCGGATATAACATACTGATTTGTGAAGTTCGATTGGTTTTCCTCTAGATACCATTGACTCAACTTCATATCTGCATACAACATACTTCTTTTACAAAAGACCGATATCTTGGTCGAAATCGAGGTCTGTTATAACGAGCTTAGACTGTACATGACTGCGACGTGACGTCACGATGTCATAGTCACGACACCCCACTGATGTCGCGTGACGTCACTAGCAGTGCCTAGTTCATTGGTGACGCGTTTGGTGCAACCTGGTCTTTGTCGGGACGACGGAGCCGGTGGAAATCTTTCTCAGGGGAAACGAGGACGAGGACGTCCTGGACGTGGCCGTGGACCCCGACTTCGACTCCCTCATCCAGGAGGCCGAAGACCTGGAAGTGAGTCGCCTTTTCTGCCCCTCGCCAACGTCATTCCCAATGCGTCGTGGCGAGAGCTACCAAGAAGAACGCTTTTGAAACTTTCTGCGGTTTTTGTATCTGCATTCTGGAGACGTTCGCTACTCGAGTGTGGTGACCGGCTATTACTATAGTCGGTTACAAGTTAAGAAGGTAGGAGATGCTCATCCCACAAGCGTGATGCGCCAGTTTCCAATCCCTCCGCAGTCGAAAGAAGAGTTCACTGGGAACGCTCCTTGTTCCGCTTCAATGGATAGATAATGGCCACAGAGTGGTGCCAACTTGTCTCCGATCCCAGTTTTTAAGAAAGCGACTTTTGTATTCATCGGAGGGCGAAAGCGAGCCCTGAAAGCAGCCTTTGTATCCATCGGAGGGGAAACTAATCCCCGAAAGTCGTCTTTGTTTTCATCGGAAGGGAAGACTCTAATCTCCCTCTCGTGGCTTCCACAATGCTAAGTCAAAGTCGAAAGATAAAGCAAATATGTACAGAAAGGCAAAACCCTCCTCGCGTGTTGGCCGGAACGTCGTGGAAACGATGGGACGCTATTGGATGCGGAGGGTGGCGGAGGGATATACGATTCCCTTTGAGGGCATTTGCCGCTACCTTCTTGACTTGTAACCTACTATACGTAGTGCCGCCGAAATAAAAGTAGAATGAAAAGGATGTGGGGCCAGTGTTTTGCAAATTCCGGCGGAGAAGTGAAATTGAGTCTTGCGGTCGTCTATCGATTTTTAGACACCTAGATGTTAAAAAAATTAAGTTGCATTATAAAATGTGTTGTTGACAGTAAAGGCAGTGGCAGAGGGAAAGGAATTTAGAGTTGTAAAACAAATAGCCTCTTCGTCGGATGGCAAAATTTTTGACATTGATTATTTGGGCGTCACTGCGGGACCGTCACTTTCACCGTAGAGTTCCCGTATAATCCTGAAATTTTGGATGCTGTCTAACGTATTCCTAGATTTTTCGGTCTTGGTTTGCACCGTTCACATTCATTAAACCGCTACCGGGAACGGAGTCGTTACCAATTGGTCTTCACCTCAATTCCAGATTCTCTAAAGTGAGAAGCTAGTTCGAGGATTTTAGCCGGGCTCTTTCAATTCAGACTTTTTACGCTTCTCAGAATTGAATGCGGAGAATGAGAGCTTACCATCCTATAAAGATACCTGTAAAGTACCTCCGGTTCGGAATCTGGAACCGCCGAAATGTAGCGGAAGCGGACGTGCTCAAACTGCAGCCGAGTGGAACTAAGGTGACAGCTTTTTGCCTTCAGTATTTCCATTTGATGCTTCTAAACCTAAACAGCTTGCAAGCACCGTACATGCTGCTGCTAGAAAATTAAGAAAACCTTGACCCTTTCATTATACTATTTCTTTGCAAACAAAAACCTAACCATGGGAAGCCTCTTTTGAGTACAAAATTGGCTGCATGTTTAGTCATTCTGCCAAAAACATTTCAATGTGGTAGCTTTATAGTGCCATCGTTGGCAAAAAATGTTTTGAAATAAACTGAGATTTTTACGGATGGGCGAATATTCGGTTATTACGAATAGCCAATCGAATTCTGTTCTATTCGGCATTCACTTCGAACTGAATTTAAGTATTCGACAATATAGAATTATTCAACCTTTCTAAATACAGTCAAATCCGACTATATCGAACCCGTTTACATCGAATTATTCCTTATATCGAAAAATTTTTGTGCACAGTAATGTTACAGTGATAACAGATAGCAAAAAGTTACACCATCTTCCCGAGGGGAACCATGGGGTGATGCGGAGCATCGTGTTGTTTCCGAGGAAAGAGTCCAGTTGCGTGCTGACGTCGAGAGATGGCGCCACCGACTGCCCCTAGCGTGACCCCCTACGCTGGCCTTCGTCGCGGCAAAGAAACTTGGAACGCTCGCCGTTTATTTTTTTTTTCACACTTGAAGGAGAGGAGACTAGAGGAGGAGAGTTGCGCGTGCGCGCGCGGTGTGAGGAGAAGCGAACGCACGCGCAGTGCACGCAGCTGGTAGAGAGAGAGAGCGGAGAGAGTAACGCGCAGCTGTTGGAGAGAGGAAGGAGGAGAGTTGCGCGTGCGTAGTGCGAGTGCGGACTACGGCGCCGAGGCCGCGGGACATAGGCCCGAGCAAGAGATGCTCCGCATCTGAAACTATGGTTACATTGAACAAAAATAGCAGCCGCTGCACGATATATCGAACTGCCAAAGCGCAGTTTTGCTCTGCAAGCTTGGTTTTCCCCCAACGCGAGCAGTCGCATTGAGGGAGAGCCAACTTGCAAAACAGGCTGGCTTTTTTTTTTTTTTTTTGGGGCGGTTTTGTTGATTGCTTGGAAGAAAAGAAAAAAATCTTTTGCGGAGGGAGCCGGGAGGGGGTGCTCCGTGCTCCCTCTCCCGCTCCGTCCGCAAAGAGAATATTATTTTTTTCTTCCAAGCAATTGACGCGGTTGCCCGGAAAAAAAAAAAAAAGCCAGCTTGCTCTGCTAGCTGGCTTCCCCCAACGCAGCCACCTGTCTTAGGGAAAGCCAACTTGCAGGCCAAAACGGCGCTCTACACGAGAAGGTGCTCCTGCTCGGACATACTCCGTGCTCTCGGCATAGTTCGGTGCTAATGCGCGAATATAGAAAGAAGGCAGCGGCCTCAGCATTTTGGAGTCCGTCGATAGCGTAAAAAAATATCGTTATCGCGGATGCAATGAAGAAAAAGCAGCAGAAGATGCAAGACTACTTCATTCTGTAATATTTCAGCAGAGAGTGGATTTTTGAGAGTCAAATTCATTAAAACTTTTAAATCGAATTACCCGCTATATCGAACTGGTAGACGTTTTTTGCGAGTTTGATATAAATTGGTTTGACTTACTCTGGCTTGGATTTCTGGCTAGGTGGCTGCAAGCTTCCGACCATTTCGTGCTCCCGAACTCAATACACTTGAAATTAACAATGACAGTACTTGTAATACCAAATAAGGGCAAATATAAAACTATAACTTAAACATATCGTGTGGTATTTGTTGCTTGTACTATTCGAACTATTCGGTTCGAAATTATTCGACCAAAATCACTATTCGCTTTGAATTCGATTCGGACCCAAAATCCTCTATTTGCCCATGCCTAGAAATTTTATTAAAATGCTTTTAATGTTCCACAAGTCTTTTGACTTTGGCTTTGTTACTGCGGTTATTATGCAATTTCACCGCACAACAACACGGTGTCACAATCGTTGGTGGCACTGTTGTGGCTGTCGTTATTTTTGTTGTTTTTGGTGGCGTTGCCGCTTGTTATTATGCAATTTCACCGCACAACAACACGGTGTCACTGTCGTTGGTGGCACTGTTGTGGCTGTCGTTATTTTTGTTGTTTTTGGTGGCGTTGCCGCTTGCGATGCCGAGTCACCACGTCCCGGGCTCGCCGGTGTCCGGGTGGCTGCTGGAGCACACCGCTGACGTTTTGCCGCCGCTGCAGCGAAATGTCACTGCATCGGCGTTATGCTGCGCCCATGCGAGCCAGCCGTTCATGTGCTGCTTTGCGGGTTGTTGTTTCCGCCCCTTGTTCTGAGGCCCCTGACCTTGAGACGGACGCCAGCATTTTGGTGGCATTGTGAAGGCTGGAGGCTAACTGGTGCATGCAGAGAGAGAAGCTGGCTTTTGTGCGGAAAAAGGTTATGTCCAACCTTATTAGATTAGCTCAGTTACGGAACTGCTCATAGATGATGCATGCACGAGCAGTATTCCCCTCACACACCACGACTCGCCTCTTGTTGTTCGACGCACTCGGGATGGCTGTTATGGTAACTGCAGTGGATCATATGGAATACATATGTTTTGAAGCACAGCGTCTAGATGGCATTCCACCGTACTTTATGGAAAACACAGTTTGTAAATGAAAATCTAGATGGCGCTTTTAACGACGGGAGGCGGACTGAAGTGAGAAATGGGGGGGTACCCCTTTCGCGGGGAGTTCCGCAACAGAGGTAATCTAGTAACGTTGGTTATGTCACACCAATGTCTCTTTGTGATGCTGCGTGCACTTCCCTTCAGCACCACCCGGATACAAAGCCTTTGTCTTCGGGGTCACCGAGAGAGGGGCAGCGCGCTTTCCTGCCCTTTCCACTCCTCTTTCCGCATGCTCTTTCTAGGCGACCCCACCTGTTTCTCTCTTTCTTGCCCTTTCCACCTCCCTCCACACGCTTTCTTACACCACCTCCTCCTGCTCCTCCCATTCATGCGTGCTGGGTTCATAGCTGAGTCAGCAGCGCACTCGCCTTCCGCGCCGGTGACCGGGTTGCCGTTTATTTAGCGGTTACTGGCGGACCGACCTACGCAGTTCGTGCTTACGCGGCTCCTGAGGTTAAGTGGCCCTAAAAGCCACCGCTTTAAAACTCGACCGACCAAGGGTTCAGAGCCGTTTTGAAACGCAAACAACTCCGTGCCTTGCCGAAGACGGCCTCGTCATCTGCCCCGGCACTCCGCAGAGCCAGGGCAGCGTGCGGCCAGCACGCACCAGTCGGCCGCCGCCTTCGCCGTCGACGCGGACGGATCCCAAGCAGGCCTCGCCCCTAGAAGTGCCGGCCACGCCCCTAGGAGCGGAGCCCGCCGCGTCCCTGCCCTGAGCAGCGTGGAGAGGGCGGGGCTCTCGTGGGGCGGAGCCAGTGTCGCGGAGGAAGAGGAGGGACGACGAGGAAGACGACGAAAGCGTGACGGAGGAGCGCCGCCGGGAGCCGCTTCAGGGCGGAGCGCCGGGGCGGGCCTCGGTGGCTCTGCGGCCAAGAAGAGGCAAGGCATCCCGGACTCCCTGGGTGAGTGCTCATTGCAAGCCTGGCTGTGATTGACCCTACGGTTACAAGGTGCAATCGAAAAGTTGCGAGACTCGTTGATTTTGTAGCGTAAAAAGAGAGGGCAGCACGGGGATATGCGTGCAGCAGTCTAATGCAGGGACCTTCGTGCATAAACATGCCAAAGGCCATCGTTCTGGGAACATTTGGAGCTGCGTTACGCAAGTTTATGTGATCATTTGCACGAGCATAATGACAATGTCGCCATATACTGTAAAACCAGTGGGAGAGAGAGAGTGATTGTCAATTCTGCAACAAACTCGGCTAACCTGAAAGAGGGACTTTTAAAATCATCCGGCAGATTCACGTAAAAAATCAATGAATCGTGTGAACGTTTTTCAATGGCACTCGCGTTTCCAAGAATGGCAGAATGTCACTGGAAGACAAGGAAGGTCGGAGAAGGTTGCTCTTCCTTCGTTTTCCAGCGATGTTCTGCCTTTCTGCTGCGCAGTGCTACTCAAACACAGCACAATTTACTGCTTTTTGACATAAGCCTGCCGAATAATTTCAAAGGCCTCTGTTTTAGATGCCGAGTTTGATGCAAAAATAATGTTTGCTCTCGCTCTGGTTTGCAGTCTATGGTGAAACTGCCATTGTGCACGTGGTCACAAAAAGCCTCGTGTAGCGCAGCCTCAGAGGTTCACAGAACGATGCCGTATAGCATAATGACCTGTGGGAAGGTTTCTGGCTTTCAACTGCCACGCATGCATCACCTTGCTGCCTTTTTTTTACGCTTCCAAAACCAGTCTTTGAAATTTTTGATAGCACCTCGTACAGTTTGTTTCAAATGGGATATCATTTCTGAGAGAACTCTCCACACTTACGCATCCGTGGCTTAGTTTGCAACCAACGAATTAGGTAACATGCACTTGTCATATGCCTACTTCAGTTATGCATACTGGAGGTAATGCGCTAACAGATGTGATTTATCGGGTGTGGAACAGCAAATACAGTTAACGAAGTGCTGTTATCTCTATATACGTGTTTACTCCACCGGGTGTTTCAGCGGAGGCTCTCGAAATTCCTGCCACTAAAATGGTATAGACAAAAAAAAAAAGTTTTTGAGTTGAGTTGTTAGTGATTGATTACTTCAGGGATATCAAAAATACTAATTAGCTAACTAATTAACTAATGCTTACCGATTAGCTTTTCAATTAGTAAACGAACGTGTGGTTTCAGTAAAAAACTTGCTGTCATCGAAAATTCCTAAATTGGTCCATTTTCGGAGGAATGCTGAACCGAAAAACAGAATCTAAATTCTTTGTCGTTTTGATATTTACAGCACACGAATGGCTCTTAAATGCCGGTACTTGAAACAATAAAGTAGTCTAAAATGTATGATTTATGGAAATAAATATTATAAGGTGCACCTGGTGAGTTCTTTGAAAGCTCGTTTCGTGACGACAACAAACCTGTAGTACGCAGAACGCGGCTATGGTGAGCCACCAAAGTTGACTCCGACCCACCTCGTTGGCTCCGGCGTGCGCTCACGCCGTGTGGTGGCGCGACGAAGCGGAAATGCGACGTGTGAACCCCGTCGGACGTCGAAACGGAAATGCGACGTGCGGCACGCTGCTGTCAGACGTCGTCATGGCCAAAGTATCAGGACGGAAAGCAATCGCCGAACTCCGAAAAACCCACAGACCAAAGTCGCCGCCGTCGCTACGACGCAGGTGCAGAAGTGGACTGGGGGTGGCCGGGTGGCTGGCAGGTAGTGCGCAGCTAACTTGGCTGGATTAGTTGGCAAACTTCCAACGCGACGGGCATCCGTCTACTATTATTCAAAGCGCAACTTTCTTCCACGCTGTGGTGCGTCGGCAGCTCGACTTGTTCACGTCAGTTCCGTTGCGGTTTGTTGTCGTCAGTTCCGTTGCGAGGTAATCCCAGAGGGCCTCGCGCGCATCAGAGGTTTCTGGCGCTTCTGGCTCAATCGGCAGTCGTCATTCCAAGAAATATAATAATCTGATCTCCATCCCTTTACATGAATAGCATTTTTTAGGTATAGTGCGGTCCCGGGAAGCTTGTCCGGGGCTTATTTCGGCAACTTCAGATATCGGTTCAGCATCCCTTTAAAGCAGGTATGAGGTGGGGGGGGGGGGGGGGGTGAGCTAAAGTTTGCACTCGTGCAGCAGGCACAAAGTGAGCGACGCAAAAATGCGGATGGTGTTCTTATCATCTGTGTTCACTTATCACCAGCGAGTTTGGGTAGCTCTAAAAAATCCAGCAGCTTTCCACCACGGTGTGCGAGCGAGTGACAGAGATAGCTGTTGTTGCGCGTAGTAACACCTGCCTTTATGTGTGTCTTCATTTACTCAATCACACACTCGTGGTCACTGAATCAGGTAGGAAATGTGACGCACATAGGACTCCCTGCCCAAGACTAAATCAAGACAGCTGCCTTGAGGGGGAACATTGGCTAGAGATAGAACTTCTGAGCTACTCGAGCGGTCGGAATGAAATTTGTAGGCGAGATTTAACGACAGATGTATGTGTATTGTGCAGACTTTCAGCTCTCTAGGTCAATTTCACATACTTGCACAAGAAGATCTGTCACACTTCGTTAAGAAATCTATGATATGCAAATGAAGCTACTAAACACTCTTTTGACTGCTAGAATATAAAGTGGGGGATGTAGGACTTTGGGCTGTCTAGTTTTTATAACTGGAATGTAAATATTTCAGGAAGAGTTATTACCCCAAAATATGAGATGCCTATCTGTGCAATATGAATTTTTGAAAACATAGTTTTTTCTCAATAAGGACTTTAACGTAAAACAAAATAAAGTAGATAGCCCGATTCCCTAATAAATTTCAGTTCACAAACATCTTGATGGTGGTATCAGAATACTTTTATTTTCGAACAAAAGATTCCTTCGTATGAAATTTGCAGCAAAAAGTGGAACTGACAAAAAGGCATTTCAACATTGAACTCTTTGTTAACTGCCTCACAATGTGTTGAAAAACTTTTATGTCAATGTAACTACTATATGGTTATCAAATTCAGTGTAAGGGTGTAAATTAGTTTCTAAAACCGAAAACATAAAATTAAAAAAATAAACTTAAAAAAAAATTAAATTTAGGCCCCTTAAGAGTGGTGGGTTGCTTTACACCCAATAGTACGCACAAATTGAGCTCTACAGTGCAGAATTTTTAGTGGCATCCCCCGCCAACCGTAGAAGACATTGCCACCTGGCAAGAGCCAAGTGCATGTGCTTTGCCGGCTCCACGGTGTGGAGCACGCGTGAGTGCGTGTGGAACAAACTCTTGCCCAGCGCAATGCCGCCGGCGCTGCGAATGCTGCCGAGGAATTCCTATAATGGCTCTCACTAAAAACTGCCAGTGTAGCCCTTGAAAGGGGCGGTGCAATAATTTCCAGACTTGGGTCAAAAATTTGTG
The DNA here is from genome assembly GCA_037355805.1 of Ixodes ricinus. Lineage (NCBI taxonomy): Eukaryota > Metazoa > Arthropoda > Arachnida > Ixodida > Ixodidae > Ixodes > Ixodes ricinus. The sequence goes on from JAZHYW010017275.1 coordinate 35,961, forward strand.
GAAGTTGCTCTCTGAAACTTCTGAAGTAAAGAACAGAAAACCGATTTCACCTGCGTGTCCTAGTTGTTGTGTAAAAATAAAGATAAATATTTGCATTTCTGGCAGTCCTCAGCTCACTCCCAGTGTTTAGGGTCCCACCTGGTCGCACTCCTCGTGACGTGATTCGGGGTGAGGTTCCCGTGTGCTCTCTCGGAGAATGCTTCCCCTCCCTCTCTCTGCTGACATTAGGGGGCGTTATGCTGCAGCTTAGAGCTGAGCGAGGTCACGTAAGCTTCTCGCCGTAGTTTCTTTGGCTGCCACTCGCGGCTGTAAGTGGGGGGAAAAGCTGGACTTTTGCTTTGCAATTATGCAGCGGAATCGCAACATTTTTTAATGAGAGATGTTTTCTCTGTCCTCCGGGACACGATAAACAATGTAAAAATGACGAGATGCAAATTCTTTTAACCTTAAAATCATTGCCTTTAAAGATGAGTTATCACTTTACGGTCTGCGGTGCCTTTTTCCTCGTGCAGACTCGGTGATCAGCGCGGAGGATGCGGCCAAGGTGGACGCCTACATGAGCCGGGAGGACGAGAGGAGGCGGGCCGGGCGCCATGGCAGAGGGCGGGGCTCCCAAGGGTTCCGCCCCCACCAGCAAAAGGTCGTCCGTGTTCCCTCCCTCCGCTGTCGCGTAATCCCTGCCCTTCGGCATTCCTGTTGCTGGGGTCCTTTGGAAAGATGCTGAAGTGGATTCTGAGACCGTCTCTTTTACGGCACAAACTCGGTCTACGAGGCCTTGGGAATCTAGAAGATCTGAAATTAAAATCGTGCGTTGCCATTTTTCTTGTTAAAAGCACGACCAAACATCGCATTACGCCCTTTTCTGAGATATATAGGACCTTCCGCACATAAGGCTAGTCGGAAGACTCGGAGCTTGCGCGTAGAAAGCTCAAACTTTCACCGAATGTACACTAGGCAGGTCACTTTTACCCCGTGAAATTTCGAGGCATAGTTCTCTCCCTGTTAAAAACGAGAGCAAAACACTTTCCAAAGTCAAGGTCAGGTGCACTTGCTCACGACCGGGTTAGTGACGACATTTACTTGCGGTGCCATCTCCCGATAGGCGTAGCGAGCAGACGACGTGCTCCGTTGTCCGCTCACTGCGCCTATCGAGAGATGGCGCAATAGTAAATAGCGTCGATAACTCGGTCGTCTGCAAACGCAATCCCCAGGGTTCAATCCCCAGGGGTGGGGATTGAGCCCAGGATCCGGTTCTGCAGCGCAAGCTTTTGCTGTACGTGTTCCGAGTTGTGGTGCGCTACCAACCCCCCCCCTCCCCCTCCCTCCTCCTCCCAGGGCCAGCGGTAACTGAACGTAATCCAAATGGAGTCTGACTTTGTGCCGCACCGTGTGCATGACCTGCACTATGATTTTTCAGCACCAGGGCCCATTTGCTTGAAACCGGTTAACTTTAAGGGGGACACTACCTGGCCATGTCTACTTCTGAACCGCTCACTCAATTGGTGTGAAATTTGCAGGGGTGTTAGTAGCCATATAGAAGGAGGGCATGCAAAGTTTCAGCCCTGTGAACCAATTTTGTGAGGTGCTATACCCCCAGAACAAAGCAAAATATAGCTTTGCATGGAATCTCCTCAATGAATCTATCGTTGAGAAATGGTGTTGATCACCACATATCTTTCTGGTGGAATGCATACTGGAATACTTGTTGCCGGTTACTATGAAAAGAAATTTAAAAAAAAAGTGCATTTTACAAATAAAAAAAGTTTATGAAAATTTTTTTGTTTTTTTTACATTTACCAAGTTTTGCAAATTACAATTTTTCATAATAAAGGAAGATGAAAATGGAATATCTAAGTTCATAGTAACCGGCTCGATAAAATTTCGGCATATAATCTGCGAATATTAAGTCTCTCGGTAGTTTCATACTGAAACGATAGTTTTATTAAGGTGGGATTTGCTGCCAAAAAGCTGAACTGAGAAAAACGCGTTTAAAATTTGAAGTCCACTTTTTTTTATTATTTGAGCTTCTTTCCTCAAAAGAATTGTCTGTAGTGTCTTCATGTCACCTAGAACTCTCCAGCTCCATACGTCGGCCCTTCTTCTTCGATCCTCTTCTGCTCATTTGCGATGGCTTCGAGCTTGCGACGTTTCTGGGCAGTCTTAGAGGTGTCCAGTGCCTTCACCTTGGCCTTCAGGATCTTCTGCTGGGTTGCCTTCCTGGTGTGCTCCTCGTGGTGGCTTCCGGGGCAGATGCCCATCTTCTTGAGGATCCTCTCAAAGCCCTTAGGCCCCAAGTTATATTCAAGAACAGCCATGGCCACAGCAGTTTCCACTGTCCTCAGCGATGCGAATTCCGTCTTGGGGCATCTCTTCCAGATGAGCGCGTTGAATGACTCATTGGCGTTCTGAGTCTTCATTCTGCAGCACCTTTGAAGCAGGCTCCGATCGGACAGCCGGTTGTAGATGGGCACCAGCTCCTTTGCAATGTCCCTCGTGAAGGCTGGGCGATGTGGGCGTGGCACAGACGGTTTCCCAGCAGCAACCAGCGCGTTGTGGCGGTTGTAGTGGCACCACGAGTCTTCTCCGCTAGGGCAAGCGACATGTCGTGGTGCTTCATCAGTAGAGTACGAGTGCAAGAGACTTGCGTACACACCTTTCTGCATCTTGGTGACGTCAGGGGCGTTGTCTTTCAGAGCAGTCGCATAATAGTTCGTTAGCTTTCTCATCATGACGTTAGTCAACTTCCCCTTCCCTCCAAGGCCTTTTTTGCTCTTCTTCAACTTTTCCATGCCACTGTACATCCTCTTGGCCACGTGGTTAACACAGTCTTCCTTCTGGATGTCCTTGTCATAAACGCCAAGACCAGCAACGTGTGTGTACGCCTTGCTGTCACCATCACTTAGCATGGTGACATACTGCAGCTTGTGGAGCTCCAAAGATCTGCTGAAGATGACTCCTGCAGCCGCAACCTCCATAGCGTTTGATGATCCTCCGAAGTTCTTCTGACAAACATCGTTATGAGACTCCATCCAGGTCTGGTAGCCTTCTGCGCCCTCCTTTGGGCCGAGGTTACATCCGTGACAATACTTGCTGTGAACGGAGAAGTCAAGCACCAAACCGGTGTTCACTTCAATGGCTGCGCCAACCCCGAAGTTCGACGTGTGGCCGCGCTTCTGCCAGGTACCGTCGTAACTGACGCAGACGTCGAGCAAGTCATCTGCGTTGTTGACATGGTCTTCTCCATCCTCGGACATCTGAGCTCCTCTCACTGCGGTCGCTGCCTCCTGCATCACGTCGCGCGCTGCTGCCATGGACGCTTCGTGCACCTTCTCGGCAGTGTTCTGATATGTCTTCAAATGCATCGGCGATGGAGCATTCATGCCTCCGAAAGGTTCTTCAGCTTCGTGAAGCTGATGCCGCAGTCCTTTCCGACGACACAAAGGCGCGCGGCAAGCTCGCTCTGCCGGGTCTCTCCGACGGTCGCCGACTGGGGCGTCGTCACGATGTCCCCACAAGCTCCGCACACGACGACAAACTGAAGACTGGCTCCAACGCCACTTTCCTTCAGGTCCAGTTCATTTCCATGGCAGTTGGGACACAGCAAGGCGCTCACCAATGTCTTCACGGCAGACACATCCACGAAACGATACCCATTGAGCGCCGCGTCGGCCGCGTCGCGAACGTCGTCATTTGGTTTTGGCAAGTCGGCAGGTCGGTCCAAAAGCGTGATCTTCCGCTCGAAGGTCGTCAACTCATCTGCTTCCGTCGATGCTGAGCCACTTTCGGGATGCGGCGGAGAAGAAAAGGACTCCGGAGGCCGTGACGGGTGCGACGGTTTGGGCGACGTCGCCGACGTGCCCGCGTCAGGAGCTGTAGAACGCCGGCCACCCGCTGTGCCTCTTGACTTCGTGAACCGGGAACGTTTACCGAAGCTTCCGTGCACGTAGCCTTTACTCGGCGTCATTTTCGGAACGAAAAAAGATAAGATTGAAGCGAAGAAGCGAGATGTAGCAGATCCGACGATAAAACGTGGTCTGGAGCAAGAACCGCCGAACCGCCGTGAAAGGTAACACGTGATGGCTGAAAACCAATCGTGGCTCTAGTTTCGGTTCTCCGACCAATAGGAAGACGAGTTCCGTCAATTTCCCTATTTTTGCGACGGGGTTCTAGTTTTTTGCGACGGAGTTCTTCCGGCGCACACATACCCTCGACCCGTGTTTACTATTTTACTAAAACGTCCGAGAAACAACCTTTCCAACGAGGGTATGAATGCCACGCTAGGCCTCGCGGGCGCGGCGCGGTGCCGTACTGAAAATCGGAAATATGGTGCTTTCCTCGCGTCTTTTCGCGAGCGCGCCGCACCTGAGAGCACCACGGAGGTATTGAAAATATTTATTTTCTCGGTAATTACGGCGCGGAAGTTTACCAAATTTCGCCATATTGCTCATTAATAGTTAGAGGTGCCAAAAGTGCAACATTTGAAAAACTTATTTCTTTCCGGAAATCGGGCATTTTAGGTTCAGTGTCCCCCCTTAACCGTGGCAAATAGTTAACCGTCCATCCCCACTATACTCGCGGTCAGCTTTCTGTGGCAATCCGAAGAGGGGAAGAAAGCGCGTGTAGAGCGGTTGCTGCACCCTCTCCCCTAGCATTGACTGCATTGCCACAGAAAGCTGACTGCAAGTGTAGGTACATAGAAGTACCTACGTCAAGTTCGTAAGGACGGCCGCCCGAAATGTAGTGATAGCTCTGTATTTTATCATGGGGTAGTAGCTCCTGTGGCTGCCACAGCAAGCTTGTAGCAAAATTACCGTGATATGCGCTGGACACCCTCATAAACCGCGACGCGGAACCGAATATCGAGATCGCGGACATGGCAGGTTCGTTGATGACGCTCATAAACACGCAAACAGCAATATTACTATTATTACACGATGCCGAGACACACGTGAATTTCGCACAAACTCGGGGGTCATAGCAGAAGTGAAACGTGCAAGTGCCGAAACAGAAGAAATATCAGTTTCACGGTTTGACTGACTCATCGAAACCTGCTCGAGGTCCTTTCGTTCACAGGAACGGATATCTACGGACGAAGCAGATTAAGTTTCAGCTGCAACAAAGACGCGTAAACCCGTCTGGTAGTTGCCTGTCTCTGAGACCGATGATCGCGCGCGTAGATCCACGAATCCAAGCAAGGCAGGAAGCAGCAGCACCAACGACACAGACACCAGACCACTCTGCGAGCAGAAACTAAGAAATGCGTTCAGGCAGAAAAAGACTGCTGGAACCAATTAGCACGATCACACTCTTGTTCTGGATCCAGCTCTGCATAAACAAACACCTCGTGTAGACCCGCTTACGTAAACGGTCTTGGCTTGTCGTTGACTTGACTCGGCCTAGCCTGGCTTGGCACCGCAGCCTGGCTTGGCTCGCTCGGCTCGGCTGGCCAGATGCCCGCATTCCGGCATGGCGTGCGCGCTGAGTATCTGCTGTGGCGTGCGTGCGTTGTACAAACACAAAAACGATAAACAGATGTTCTTTTCCATTGGCCCCTTCAGGTGGCCCAATAGCTGATCGATTCCTTTCCGACCCCCGCCTCTTTCCCACGGGATCTCCTGCATTGAGCAGGAGTGATAGCTTCCTCTAGGCTTTCTCCAGACTCGCCGCCTGATGGCTGAACTCGTATTCCGAATATATCGCGAGGTAAGTTTTGGACTCACGTATTCCGGAAACAACTCGCGTTATATTCGTGCAAATACGGTATTAGTGGCTTTTGTGGGAAACCTTCTGAAAAAGGGGGACCCGAGTATGTGCGCTGTCGGGTTTTCGCGACCGCAGTCCGGCATACATTTGGGCTTAAGAAACTCGTTGCCCGTGGTACAAGTAATGAGAAAGGTAAGCCAAAACAACCCATGTTTGGAAAATTATTTAATGTTTGGCTCTTTCGAGTCAAGACAAGCCTCGTTGAAATTTCCCTCCCTGTGCGAAGGAAGACAGGAAGTTCAGTGCTAGAAACAATGAGAAGGAAGTGAGCACTCGAACGAGAGCAGCACACCGGGAGCATAGTCGGCAAGCGTGTAAGAGCTATACGCAAAACCTTCATAAAATTAAAATTGCATACTTCGGTTCCAGTAAAAATTAGTATGCGGTCAGCTTCTGCGTGTCATCAATGCCCGGCCGATTGAGCCACGACAATCAACTAAGATTCTAAAGACGTTGCCATGTACGAAAATTGTGCGTCAGTGCCCGGCCGATCGAGTCAAAACAATCCACTAAGATTCCAAAGACGTTGCCATGTCGCCGATTAGCGCGTCCCTTTAGGCTTAAGAATGGCCGGAACCGAAAGACGATCTAAAAAAATAGAGCAAGATAATTGCAGTGATGAAAGTGCTGCACCCTTCACGCCAAATTGCACCATGAACGAAAGTCTGCTACATCTTGCGCCCAAATGCCATTTTTGCTAAAAATTGCATTGCACCTGCAATAAGTGGGCTTCGACAAAAAGAAATATAATTATTGGTCGAACCGTCAGAAGTATAGAGGGAAAAACAATGGCACATTTTCCCAGCGTTTCCCCATACGGTTGACACATTGCTCGGATGATCGCCGACATTTCCTAAACTTCCAGGCGGTGTCGTCAAAGTCAAGAGCTTAAAGTTGTGGGAAAACTGCGAAATACTAGGATGGCGGATACTGTGATAAGAAAGGATATTGAAATCAGTACTATTACAGGTCTACCTTCTTTGGCAGTGATGTGATTGCTGCGCCAATTGCACCAAACTATGCCAAGGGGCTAACCCTGCTACCTCCTGCTACATTTTGCCAAAATATGAGTAATCTGCGCCAAGCCTGCGGCAAAAAACAATTTCGGACGCCTTTCAAAACTGAAACTAAACTAAGTACCGTAAATGAGCATGCATGTGTTCTGTGGCGCAAGCGGCGGCCTGACACCAAGTACACTGCGTCAATTGTCCGTCCGGTCTTGCATAATTTCCCCGCCGTCTCTCGTTTCGCCCTTGCGTCGTCTCGTGGGTCTCGTTTCACGTCTTTTTACAGCGGAGCTGTTATGGGCTAGTTTCCCCAGTATCGTGTCCACGGGCAAACAAATGTCGACACAAAACTCTGGAAAGGATGCCGCCATCTATAAACAATGGCGGCAACCAGAAGCACCGGCTTGCCGGTTGTCTGGTTGCCGCTGTCGCTTATAGATGGCGGCAGCCTTTCCATAGCCTTGTGGTGTCTTGGCCTCGGCGGAGGCGTCGTGATGCAGGCACTCAAAGCCAGATTGCAAACGATAACCAAACTTTTTATTCAGCGAGCGCACCACCGTCCTCGCGCCCTGGCTCCATCTTCTTTTTCTGCCCCCGTCCTAGGCCTGGCCTTACAGGTCCTATTTTCTTGAGGCTAGGTGGCGCTAGCTGTGCGCCGGCAAATAGTCTGACGACACTACATTTCCCCCTGAACCTTTAAAGGGAAAATCACTTCAGTAGAGTACATAGTCTGCCAGCCTTTCGGGACAATTCCTGCGAGACTAACGCTCTGGATAACGCCTGCTTTCTGTTTGCGGCGTCACCTGGGTGTCGTCAATTGTGCTGTACCCCACTTGGTCCGACTTCCGCAGGGTCGATTCCAGGAGGGTCTTCGACACTGTTCTGGGGCAGCTCCATCAAGGTGTCGGAGGCATCCCAGTCTTCCGCGTCTTGGGTCTGTTGATCCCGCCGTGGAATTCGCTTGAAGAAAGAAGTGTTCCTGATGATCCTTTTGTTTCCCCGTTCGGCGGTGATTGGTGCCCCTTGTACTCTCGTCACCCTGTATGGTTGGGGTTCGTAGGCGGACTCGTGAGACAGTGGCGCTGGTCGCTTCAGTAGTACGGCGTCTCCTGGTTGAAGTCCATGCGGCACTGCATGACGTTTTTCATCACCATAAGTCTTCATTTGTTGTTTCTTCCGTTGGTCAGCTGTTTCAAGCTTTTCATGGTGGTACTTCTCCGGTGTCTGGGGAAGTTTCGTGCGAATTTTCCTTCCGAAGAGGAGTTCCGCTGGAGTGTGACGAGTCGTCGAGCGTGGAGTTGCTCGGTAGTTCAGAAGGTACTCGTTGAGTTCCTCTTTCCAATTGCTTCCTTCTACACCAGCAGTCTTCACCGTCTTCTTGACATTTTTTTATGAACCTCTCGACTTCGCCATTTGCTTGTGGCCACAGAGGCATTGTCAGATGATGGCGAGTTCCATTGCGCTGCAGGAATGCTGCAAACTCCTTTCCAAAGAACGGAGGACCATTGTCAGTCTTCAGATCATAGGGCATTCCATGGACAGTAAACATGTCGCTCAGCTTCGCTGCCACAGCCGAAAGCTTTCGTTGAAAGCTTTCGCGTTCAACGAAGAAAGGGTTGCTACGAGGGGGAACCGCGGGTACGCATCAACCACCACCAATAGGTACTGGTTGCCCGGCAGGGGGCCGGCAAAATCTGCTGCAAGCGACTGCCAGGGTCCATCGGGCAGTGGCGTCATCCTCAGTGGCGAGCATTTCTTCTCCACGACTGTGCTCTGGCATGCTTCGCAGTTCTTGACCGTAGCTTCCACCTTTGCGTCGATTCCTGGGAACCAGATTTTCTCCCTGAGGAGCTGCTTGGTCTTCACCATGCCTTGGTGTCCCCGGTGAGCCAGTCGTATAGCCTGTGCCTGGGCCTTGTCCGGGATCACGAGTCTGGTTCCTCTCAGCACGACGTCATTCTCGGCGACCGTCAGTTCATCTCGAATCTGGGCGAAAGGCTTCAATATGTCGCTCTTCCATAGACATTCAGACGTCTTGCGGTCACTTGCCCGGAGAGCGTGGATTAGCATCTCCATTTGAGTGCCTCCCTTGTAGGCTTTCTCAATGTCTTGAATGGTCAACGCTCTGGGTGCAGAGGACTCAAGAATGAAAGAAATGTATTCCTCTATTGTGACCGTTTCTCTAGTGGGGTTGTCTATCTTCACTGCAGGTGGGTGCCTTGACAGGTAGTCATCAGTGTTGTCCTTCCCCGATATGTGTTGGACGTCGAAGAGATAGTGCTGCAGTCTGAGGCTGAGGCGTTCCAGTCTCGCTGAAAGTTTTGCGCTCGGATTTTTGATTATGGACACTAGTGGTAGGTGGTCCGTTTTTACTGTGAACTTGCCTCCAGCCAGGTACATGCGGAAGTGTTCTATGGTGGACACGATGGCCAGCATTTCTTTGTCGATGTGTGGGTACCTTCTTTCTGTAGGTGTCGGAGCTCTGCTGTAGTAAGCCAGGATGCTGGGCTTTCTTCCTTCTGGCTCTTCTTGAGTGAGCATACCAGCGATTCCTTCAGGTCCTGCATCAGTGATGACGTAGGTCTTCTTTCTTTCATCAAAGTATGCCAGAGTGGGTACACTTGACAGTTCCTGTTTCACGCTCTTTAGGGCCTCTTCGTGCCGTTTCGTCCAGCAAAACTCTGTGTCAGCATGTGTCAGATTCCTCAACAGTTCAACCATCTGGGCAAGGCGGGGAATGAACCTGCTGCAGTAGTTCACCATTCCAAGAAGGCTTCTGACTTCTGTTGCATTTCAAGGGGTGACATCTTCGCCACTGCTTCTACCTTTTTGGGATCCATGCTGACTCCACTTGCAGCGAACACATGACCACAGAACTTCAGGCTCTTGGTTCCTAAAACGCACTTCTTGGCGTTTACGGTGAGCCCAGGATCTTCCAGGTGTTTCAGCACGAGGCGCAGACGACGATCGTGTTCTTCAAGTGTCCGTACTGATACCAGGATGTCGTCGCTGACGTTGATAATACCGTCCTCGTCTGGAAGCACTTGTCGTATTGCGTCCTGGAAGATTTCGGATGCGGCATTGACCCCAAAAGAAGCCTCTTGTACCTTCTCAGGCCACAGTGGGTGTAGAAAGTCGTGATCACTCGTGAAGACTTATCCGGCTCAAGCTGGTGATATCCCTCATTCAAATCCAGCTTTGAGAAGTAAGCTGCACCATATAGCATGCTGATGACGTCCTCCACAGTAAGCCTGATGTGCCGCTCTCGGGCAATGGCCTTGTTTGCTTCTCTCATGTCGACACACATTTGCACTGCTTGTTTGTCATGGCGTTTTGGGTCGATGACAATCGGCGAGACCCACGGTGTTGGTCCCTTCACTCGTTCGATGATGTCGAGCTCTTCTAGTCGTGCTAGTTCAGCTTCCAATGCCTTTCTCATCTGGAATGGGATCCGACGATGTTGTCGGGCCACTGGCTTTACTTCTTCCGAAATCTTCAACTTCACTTGGAAGTCTTTCAGTCAACCGAGTTTCCCAAACAGCTTTAAAAATTTTCTTCTGGCGTCGACAGTGGTCTTTTCAGTGACCGTCTGGATTATTTTGATGAGCTTCAGGTCTGTCGCCGTCTTGTAGCTCATCAGTGAGGCCTGTGGTCCTTTCACGACGAAGACCAGCGCCTCAACGCTTCGTTCTTGGGTGCGGAACTTTGCGATGAACATCCCAACGACTGGGATTTCTTGCTTGATGCCGTAGGGAGCTAGTTTTGTCTTGGTTTCTTTCAATTGCACGCGGAGGTGCTTGTCCCAAGTTTGTTCTCCCATGACGTTGACTCCTGCACCCGAGTCCACAAACAGTTCCAGAGGGATCCCGTTGACCTCCCCTGTCACGACCGGAGGTTCGTTCCTAGGGCTCCGTATGTGGTCGATCGACTCGTCGGAACTTGTATCCTGTGGCATGCTTCTGGGTGTGGTTGACGAGGCCAGGGAGCGTACGGTCTTTTTGGACGCTGCACTACCTCTGCACATCTTGGCAAAGTGATTTCTTTTCTGGCACTTGTGGCACTTGGCTCCCCAGGCTGGGCAGCTTGTCTTCCCACTCTTGTAGGGCCAAACTCCACCACAGCACGAACACTTGTCCGCTTTCTTGTGCTCGGACAAATTCTTTGGGGCGGTGCTGCTGCATCTTGATTTCTTGGTTGACAGCTTCTGGACTGGTACCGTTGTCGTGGGGCGTTCTATGCTGGCAGCTTGACGCTCAGCTCGTCTACGGCCGATGCATGATGTCCAGCGTGATGTCGGCCTTTCAAAGAGCGCTACGACGGAGCTTGGCGGACGTGGTCCCTTCAATGATTTGTGAGACGAGCTCTTGCTCGACGTTCGCGAATTCGCACGTCGTGGCCAGTCTTCGCAGCTTCAACTGAAACTGGTCTAACGTTTCTTCAGCGTCTTGTCGCGCTTGACGAAAAACGTGGCGCTCGTACACCGCATTCTTCTTGGGAGCGAAATGTTCTGTCAGACGAGCGACCGCCGTTTCATAGTCCGTACCCGTGTTAGGTAGCGTGGTGAAGATATCGTACACCACCTCACCAACGTAATGGAGCAGCATGGCGCGCTTGCGGGCGGCATCTTTCACGTTCACAGCCAGTAGAAAGTCCTCGAAGCGCGTGTGCCATTTTGTCCACCTCTGCACGAGTGACGACGCTTCTCAATGCGGGTTGAATGGTGACAGGGCGGGTAGGAGTCTGTCCATTGCGCTTACTTGACGTTGCCAACGTTTCCCACGTGGAGCAGGTCTCTCTTGCCTCTGTGTTGGCTTGCTTGATTCGGCGTAGCGCTGCGGACTTCTGAAGGCCTTGCGTAGGGCTCAAATAGACAAAATCCTCGTCGCCAGGTTTTTGTGGTGTCGTTGGCCTCGGTGGAGGCGTCGTGATGCAGGCACTCAAAGCCGGATTGCAAACGATAACCAAACTTTTTATTCAGCAAGCGCATCGTTGTCCCCGCGCCCTGGCTCCATCTTCTTTTTCTGCCCCCGTGCTAGGCCTGGCCTTACAGGTCCTATTTTCTTGAGGCTAGGTGGCCCTAGCTGTGCGCCAACAAATAGTCCGACGACACTACAGGCCTTTCCACTCTGGGAAGGCTGAATTTCTCTAGCGCGTCCGTCCTGGTCGAGGTTGTCCTAGACGTCCTCAAGGTCGTCCCTCGAGGTTGTCCTCGAAGTCGTCCTAGAAGTCATCCTTGAGGCCATCCTGGACGTTGTCCTCAAGGTCGTCCTAGACGTTGTCCTCGAGGTCGTCCTAGAAATCGTCCGTGAGGTCGTTCTAGACGTCGTCCTCGAGATCGTCCTTGAAATCATCCTAGACGTCGTTTTCTTGGCGTCGTCCTTAAGGTCATCCTAAACGTCGTCCTCAGATGTCGCCTCTGAGGTCGTTCCCGAGGTCGTCCTAGGCGTCGTTCTCGAGGTCACCCTGGACGTCGTCTCAGACGTCATCCTAGACGTCGTCCTCTAGGCGGCGTCCTTGAGGTCGTCCTAGACGTCCTGTAGGCATTGTCCTAGACATCGTAAAGATAACTGCTTCGCTGGTCCTCCATCTTCACGTGAAGTGGAAGGGCTCTACATCTTTTTTAAATATTTTCTGACACGGGTGTGTGCGGTTGCTCTGACGCTAGTGTGCCGGATACCAGCCATGCCGTCATGCTGTGAAACGAAACCACGTTTTTGTGCGGCAGGAGTTACTTTGTGAGCTGAAGCACTCGCTCCTGAAAGCAACGGCCTTGGGAAAGCTATATTTGGTCCCTGCCTTCCAGTCACTGTGGTCGCACGACGTCGGGTGTTGCCGTCCCCACATCGCTGCAGATATGGCGCTTTCTGAAATGAAACTATGAAAATCCTCTCTAACTCGAGCACTGCTGTATCGAAGAATTGATTGCCTAGGTTTCTGTCGGTGGGCTTTCTTTCGAGAGGGACCCTGGTACGTGAAAAATCTGCCCAGGGGTGGAAGCGCTGCGCCAATTGCGCCACCCTGCGCCAATTCACTTCCCTGCGCCAGCCTGCTCCAAAACGCCAATTTCAACTTTTCTTATTTTTTTTATTTTTTTTAATTTAGCGGAAAACGGTCGGCCACTGGCCACCATGTGGTGTGCACTTTTGTTTAGGCGTCAGTGCGGGTGACTCGTACCAACTCGACTGGGGCTCCGAACCACGTGTAACCGCAGGTCGAGGCGTCGATTTTAGTTCATCGAGAGTGAGATGTCGATTTTGACTACAAAGAGCTTGATATACGAACACATCGGTTTGGTTTCGGGCATTGTTGGTTGGTGCGGTTGAAGCGCGTATGTAGTTGCCCGTGGTCCCGATTTGCCGTGATCGTGGGAGTTGGTGTCTCGGCACCGGTGGGCTACCTCGGCCATCAACATGAGCAGAAGTAATTGGTCTTTACTAGCTTTACCTGTTATTTGGTAGCGTACCATCTTTTGACGCTTAGCCGTTAAGAAACACGTACTATGTTAGTTACGTTTGTTTTTCTTTGCGAACGCAGTTAAGAAACACGCGCTATGTTAGTTTCGTTTGTTTTTCTTTGCGAGCGCATGCACATGCGTCAACATGAGTAAAAATAAATGGTCTTTACTAGTTTTACCTGTTATTTGGTAGCGTACCATATTTGGACGCTTAGCCGTGAAGAATCGCGAGGCACATGCGTTCTATTAGTGGCTGTGATATTTTTAAGACAATATATTTTTCCATCTAAAGTAATATAGATATAGCTTTGTATGTTAAGTTGGGTGTAGGGATTACTGTATTTTATGAACAGGGATTAAGAACATTTGTATTTAATGAAAACAGGTCAGCAAGGACTGCTTTATTTTGAAACATGTTGTGGTACCTTAATTTTTTTTTATGGAGACACGCAATGCACAACATTTTATGGAGTACATAAGGTTGCGTTGCTCTTCCAGTCGATGCTTAAAGCTGCATATGTACGAGTGACTGTGGTATTCTAAAGATATAAAATACACATTTTAGTTTGCATCTGAATTTTTGTCAAATGTCAGTAGCCTTGTGTTTTGTTACTAAACTTGATATAGGGCTTTTTAAGCAGTGATTGAACATGTGTATTCTTTATTAAACAAAAACTGTAGTCAGCGAAGGTAGTTTATCTGACACCTTGCAGTGGTTTAGTTTTCTGGATACATGTTTACAATTGGTCTATTAAATAGACGGTTTTGTACTGGCGTGGCTCAAGTTGTGCTTTTATTGTCGGGGCCTCCCATATAAAGTCTATCATGACTCTGTCTGCTGCCGGAATGGTTCTCAAAGCCTTTCCTTTGCATAAATTACCAATATTCCATATCTGAATGCAATAGAAATAGAAAGGTATGTATGTATGTTGCTTGAAAATTATTCTGGGATGTGCATGCATATATTTTTGCTACATTTTCACATTTAGCAACAACAAATCACTTTTAGACACCTCTTTGACCTCCGTGACCTGCTCCAAAACCTACTTCTACGGCTACAAAACTTACTTTTGCTGCTCCCGAGCTGCTCTAAAGCGAGCCTTTTGCTGCTCCAAAGCTGCTCCAAAGTGGGACTTTTGCTGCTCCCAGCCCTGCTACAAAAGGCTCTAGCCCGCTTCCACCCCTGTCTGCCCCGAAAGGGAGATGGTGAAGAGAAGTGAGCTGAAGCAAAGAAGGCAATGTCTGCACGCTGAACTCGCACAGTGCGGTTGTTTGTCTCGAGTTCAGTCGTTGCACAAAGCGCTCCAAGAACATTTTTACCCTTGTTCGCAATGTCTTGCATCAATGCGCTCAAATTCTTTTTTTTTTTTTTTTGTTTTGTGTGTGTGTGTGTGTGTGTGTGTGTGTTTGTTTGTTTGTTTTTGTTTTTCGTCGTATGCTCGACAATTACATTTTGCATACAATTTTTGGAATCAGTTGGCGACGGAGCGGAGTGGCGAACAGCCGTTTTCTCCGCTCTCACAACGAAGCACGCGCAACAGCAAGCCTGCCGAAGTTGCCCTCACGTGCATGCAAGCATGATTGCATGACAGAGGCACCAGCCGGGACGCTTGCAATCCATTATTTTACGTTTGCTTACTTTTGATGAAAATCTGGCACGTCGGGAACCAGTAAAACGGTGGTAAGCGTCTTTTCGGAATTGCTCGGCAACGCCTACAGCACTGTACTCTTGTGGGATGTCTCAGCAGTAAGAACACAAGCAGCGAGTTCCGTCACAACACGTCAGATCAGAACACAACACAAAGTGTCCTTCGTTTGAATGGCACTTCAAACAAATATTTTTATTTTTATAAGAATATCTGCTCCAAAGGCCACTTTTGCTGCTCCAGAACACTGTTTTGGTTGCTCCAAAGGCCACATTTGCCTGCTCCAGAACATTGATTGTGGACTGACCTCAATTACAAAAGGTGCTCCAGAAATGAGCCTACTTTGAGACTTTGTATTGTAAATTGACCTTTTCTTAATCTGGATTCAAAATGAAGCTATCGCCAGCTAGTAAGAGCCATAAATTTAAGAAATGTGGGTCTATATTTTAAGAAATACGGTAGTCAAGGTCGTTCCTGGGCAGCTGTTGATCGAAAGAGCAGCAAGCTTTGACTCAACTCCGGTTCCAATGTCGCTAAAGAGCAGTGCCACATTTAAAGGACAGGTGTAGGCTCTCGTAATACTTGTGGATGGTTGCTTTTGCAGTTTATGACATTAAAGTCTCAAGTTTGATAGGTTCATAGAACTTGGGGCATGTCTTTTTATTGATAGACGTTTTAGCAGTTATGCTGGCTTTTGCTGGCATTTTACAGAAATTATATTTACGTTCTAAGTAAAATACCAAGTGAGTGAGGTTTTATTCCAATTGAAGTGTTGTGCTACGATTAATTTTTCAACCATTGTAAATGAAACCTACTCTGACTAGGGTTTCTTTTTGCAAAGAAAGCTTCGTGTTCCTTTTGCGCCCTTCCTATTTGTATTACAATAGGTAACAAGAAATGTGCTGTTGTATCAAAAAGAAACCCTCAGTCAGTATTAAAGATGAACTCATTTAGCGATGTAATCGCTTTTTAATGCAAAAGCAATAACTGTCTCATGCAGCGAGCTGACGTCATCAATTTGAAGCGCGAAAACGGCAGATAGTTTCCGCGCGCCTTCGGTTCCATTGGCTAGCGCACGTCAACAGGGCTTCCATTGGCCGCTGCGCCATGGCCTCCGAGATCCCGAAGCGCGCACGCACGCTAGTACGCAGCAGACGACAAAGGGAGCTGGGCGAGCGGCTTGCATGCTTTTGCATTCAAAAGAAATGCTTAGGCGTACCTCAAGCTTTCTTTTATTTTCAAGCGATGCGCTAACAGATGTTGGCATCTGCTCCAATAGTGTCAGTGGCTGCTCTAAACGAATATTTCCAAAATGTCATATGGCGCTTCCATCCCTGTAATTGGTCATAGTTCGCCAGTTAAGTGAGGTAAGGCAAAGCAAAATCCTCCAGCGCCATTCATTGCTGACTAATGTAAGCAATAGTGTAGCGACTACGACATTAGTTACAATGGGAGTGACGCCCACTGGGATGGGCATCGCCAGGTTTCCCCGCCATCCCTACTCTGCCGGTGATGCGACCCAAAGTTCCCCCTCGTAGGGAAATGCGGTTAACTTTCTTCCGCGGTTAAAGTTAACCAGCTTCCAGGAAACAGGCCCAGAAGAGTTTACGTATCAATGACCTTAAAACTGCAATGCGGAGGAAATTAAAGGCCTTTCTTAAATCAACGCCTCATATCTGCGAGAAAAATAAAGCTTGTCGAGATCTACCACGGTGTTATTTACTTTGTAAGTCGGTCCGTGTGCTTCAATCAAACCGTTGGCTCATGCTTAGAAATGGGCGAAACGTAAGGAAAGAGATGCAGATAGGCCTGCATGCTTGTCGATTGTGGTTCAGCACCCCCTGCCCCGATCCTTGTACAAGAACTGTAGCAAATGGTTGTCTGACACACCAAAACCAAAGCTAAAACCGAAACCAAAAAGTCTGGAACTAAGACCCCCCCCCTCCTCAAAAGCCTTCTCTTCATTGCCACAGAAAGCTGACCTCTAGTATAGCATCAGGACATATCCAGATTTGTCAATACCAGTGCTATCGTAACATGGGTTACGTAAAAACTTTGGACGTAAGCGTTTGCACCTATGTTGAGAGGTTTGCCGTCCCAACAATAACTGTATTCACTTATCCCATACCTCGTGGCCTGATTTTGAATTCATTCTATTTTGAGTGCGCGGATTCCAGACAACGCAGGCATTGCCTAAAATTGGACGTACGTAAGTAAATATACGGATATACCCGAAACAGGGAACCCCAATTATGTTCTGTCACGCAGCACTTGGTTGGTGCCGTCCGGTGGGACGCGTCTGCTAAAGTCACTGGATCCTGGGAAAGTAGCACCATTGCCTTTCCTACCTGCTAGCCGGACACAAACAGATACTAGCATACGGACGACCAAAACCTCGCAAGGTGATTGGCTAATCAGTCGCGCCAAGATCACCATGGAGCATCATTGTACTGGGAGAGTTCCTCTCCAATATAAGTGCCTTTGGCACTGTGCGTGCAATCAACTTATCAATCATGCCCATTTCCATAGTTCTCTTACAGTTATATTGCTCTTTCATATTGTAGAACATTAAAACAGTGGGGGTGGTGGTACGAACATGTACGCTTGTTTCGCCGGTCTGTGGATGTCGAAATCTCGGTATACAAGATCTGTCTCCATAAAGCTCCCCGTCACCAGCAAATTTAGATCGGCTCACCAAGAGCGGAAGGGTCGAGGGGAAATTGCTCATTTAATGGCACAACATGGCGACCATACGGGGAGCTTGGTGCTACTTTCCCAGGATCCAGTGACTTCAGCGTATGCCACCCAGGGCAGCCGTAAGATTCGACCTTGCAGCCCGCCGAGAAGCCCGCCCGGCCTTGACCTCGGCTCGTCTCTTGCAGCGGGGCGGCATGGGCGCCCACCGGCCGTCCCAGCAGCACATTGAGCCCTGGCTCCAGTTCGGGGGCGGCCACCAGGGCATGGGGCCCCGCTTTGCGGTGCCCCCGGCCATCTGGGGTACCCCGGCATGGTCCCGGACGCGGGGCCCAGGGGCAAGATCTTTGTGAACCCGCAGTTTCGCAACGGGGCCACCCAAGTCGGACCCCCGGGATGCAGGGCGAAGGTCAGTGCTCCGCAACGGAAGATCCGCTTTTCACCGGAGCGCGCGAAGAAGCGAGGACAAAGGCCGCTACATTTCGCGCCGTAATGCCCGCTTCCATGCGTGTTCGCCGTCTATCGACTCGATCGGGAAAGGCACAGTTTTGCAGATACTGAAGTTCGTAGGAAAGGGAACACGTTGCACGCACGAGTGAACGTCTTTGCATAACACTATGTGGAGGCAGGTATCGTTATGAGCGATGGGTTGCTTTACAAGTGCGCGCAAATCGAGTTATACAGTGAGGAATGTAATGGCGTTCCTCACCGACCATGGGAGTATAAGACGGTGCCATCTGGCGAGAGCCAGCATCGAAGGGTGGTGCTTTCGCGAGCATACGTGAAACGGATTTCTGCCTGGCACAACGCCGACGCCGCTGGGAAGTCCCAGTAACTCCTTTCGCTTCAAAAATACTCGGTTGTCTAGGGAGACAGTAACTTCCCACACAACCATAGCGACGAAGTGACGCGACAAGAATAAGAATACTGCGCGGAGTCAAGGATTGTCGGCCTTTCGAAGGGACCGCATAAATTGGTTTCTTAATCCACCGAGCTAAGATTTTGTACAGAGGTGGCCAAAGATTGCGCGTATTGTGCAACGCAATTTCAAAAAAAGCTTACTCGATTAAAGAGGAAAAATGAAGAGAGCGAAGTTGCTACCTACGACGACCATCTGCGCGCGAACGACATCTGAGCAACGTCACAACCGTGAGATGGCGGTAGCCGTCAACAATAGCTGAGACAGCCATTGGTTGGTTTTGTGTCCATTCATTGTGTTCTATTTGTAAACGCATTACTTGGGAGAAGCCCACGCATCGTCTGATCCAAACCATTTTCTGTGCTCAGAGATCCGTGCCTGCACCCTCACTCCTACCTGCCTTCACCCATGGACCGTTGCGCCAGTCAGGCACCTTTCATTAGCGGACGGTCACCATAAATATCAGATTTATGAGTTTTAGAGGGAAGACTTGTTCATTGAACTTTGGTGCACCAAATGCTGTCTTTGGTCACCTCCCTAGCTTGGAGGAAGGGATTTCTGTGGTCCCTTCAAAGGGCCATCAAACCATCTGACTCACGCGGTAGAGCGACGGGCGGTTGTGATCGCAAGCACGCGCAGCTGCCTAAAAAGCGCCCATGTCTCGCATTCAGGGCACCGTCCGACGGGAGGCCACCCTTTTGCCAGCCACCAGGGTGCACCCAGGGGTGCCAGCCACCCGTTTGGCGGCGGTCCCCCCGGCACCGTGACCGGCCCCCCGCAGCAGCAGCAGATGCCGGAACCTTTCCTGCGTCCGCCCCCGGGGCAGCAGCAGCGTCAGTTTGGGCCGCCCGGCGGGGCCATGGTGGGCAGGGGGACCCCTTTGCCACCCCCATGGCACCCCACATGGGACACCACCAGGGCCCACCCGGGTCCTCTCCGCAGTTCTCGCCCGTGAGTTGCTCCGCACCCAGACGGTTGAAGGAACGACGGTGACGTTTGCTTCTGCTCGCCTTTTAGGCGGCATTTTGACGACCCACTGCTAGAACGGCGACATTCGACGTTGTGACCTGCCGTCTCTGGCGACACAGTTTTTGGCCGTTCGGGACCACTTTTGACGCATGGGCGAGAAAGGACGGATAAACTCGCCGGTCGAAGACGCGTTAGAGGCACCAAGAAGAGTGCTGGCAGCATAGTGTCACGGAGGGACAAATATAGATCTTAAAACAAATGTTTAACGAGATGAACTTGCGCCTGCAAAATGCAAAAAGAAAGTACCGCGCATCTTTTGTTTATTTATATATTTCGCGATACTGCAGTATAGATTTCTGGCCCAAACAGGTGGGCATTTTTAATGAACAAACGACAAATGTAGATACTGTAAAATACCACAGAAGCGCCCACCTCGTCCAAGTTCCCTCTAGTAACATTTCCCATACTTGCTAACACTACAAATTATGCATTAATCGCTCAATTTGACCGGACAAGCAACCATGTCTAGACTAACCCAGTTTTCAGTAGGAATGAGCTGGGCACTTTTCCGGTATATTACAGTATGAATGGAATGCAACGAGCAACACCTTGTGTCACCGACAGAAGGGCAACCGTCCCGAAGCGTCCCGTTGCTTTTGTACGTTCCGTTCCGTGCTGGAACACTCGACAGCGGCCGTGAATGATCTGGAACATTGTGGAAGAGTGAAGGTTAACAAGAAAAAGTATGGTGCCGAGCGGGGTTCGAACAACTTGCCTCCACGAACAACTTGCCTCCACTCCGTCATGCACGCGCTAGCAGTCGTGTGCACCGCATGTGCTTGCCTCATCTCTGTAAAAGATTTGAAGCAACTGTCACCAGTTGTGCCATCTCTGCACTAAGGACCAAAATGATAGCACCCATGAGGTAATCGGGGTAAGGAGTGACGATTAAGCGTGGCTTCTTCGGTGACTCTAGGTGGAAAGTGTTTGGGCAGAACACTGGGGAAGAAAACTTGGGAGAGTGGGGAGTTTGGGAACGTAATTGTGGTTGGGTACATTGTGACGAGCCGGTATGATAAGGTGCAATCGTTGTGTGAAAGCGGGAGGGGGGCATCAAGGCGCAAGCCCCCTCCCGGTTGCGAGCACTGGATGTGACTCGACACCCCCCTCCTCCCCCCCTTCCCCCCTGGGCAGCAGGCCATGGAGCGGTTCCTGTCGACAGGGCGTCCGGGTGGGGGACTGGAGCCCTTCGACATGCCCCAGTCGTCGCGGGTCCAGGAGTTTGGGGGACACCACCACCACCCCCACCACCCAGGGAGGGACGAGGACTTCAGGGTAGGGCATTCCCTTTTTCTCTCTTTCACACTCACACATAGCACACATTCACATATTGCACACACGCATGACACATTACACGCTCACACATCAGATGCTCTTTCCCACATGACACTCTCTTAGACATCGCACACATCCCACGCTAATTCACATATTACAGACTCGCTCACTTCCACATCACACACACATTTGTTAGCACTGGTATGTGGGACAGGGGACAGAACTAGCGCTTGCCGAATGGTGCCATACATTTCTTAGTAGTTCTTACGCGCATCGCCTAAAAATGCAGGGCGTGTGTATTCTAAGCAGCTGTCCCCCAGCTGACCAGATACGCCGATCTATGTTTCGCCAAGCCCACTTTCGTTTCACATTCCCAGGTGTGTACTTGTGCCGCACTTTTCACCCGCTTTTAATCGAAAAACGGGAAGCAATTCCAGCTGTACGGCAAAAACTTCTTTTAGTACGCGTTATCATCGGAAGGGGCCTCGAACGTTCTTTCTCGTTCCATAAGAGCATTCGTTGTCTCCACCTCGTTTTTTGGCTTTCGCCTGCATTTTGCTTTGGTGGAGGTCGGTTAGTTTCGTGGATCGGATACCGACAGTCGTGTTTTACAGCGGAGCGGTTCAGGGCTAGGTTCCCCAGGTTCGTGTCCGTGTATGTCGACACAAACCTACCTGGACAGCTACCGCCATCTATAAGTGACGGCGGCAAGCACACAACCAGTATGGTTTCCGCCGTCGCTCGTAGATGGCG
>JAZHYW010017275.1:60000-117818 GCA_037355805.1 Ixodes ricinus
AAAAGAGAACTCGCGGCTTCCGGTGCGCAAGACGGACCGCATACCATGCTGACAGAGAAGCGCTTTGAGAGCGCGCGCTGTCTCCGCACTACTCCACGCTGGGTTGGTTACGCTGGCTCGTAGCAATCGCTACGGTCCGTCTCAACGGCGTAGAGGAGCAGGCGCATATTTGCGCACGCTCGACTTTGCAGCAAAGGGCCCGTGTTTCGCCGTACGTTGGTGGTTTTTCTGCCATGGTGCCCTGCAATGTGAGCCCGCGCATTCACTCCGGGATGAATTATCCGATGCAATGTCTTCCCGAGCTCAAACTGTAGAACTTTTCCTCCCATAGAAATGTGTAGGCGCTCGTCGGGACTTTTGAACACGGTCGAGATTAAACGAAAAGTCGAATTAACCGAGGTCGAACTAACGAAAGTTTACTGTATTGCAAAAGTTCCTCTTGAAAAGAAGAATTTGCGGCTTTCTGCCACAGTGTGCGAAGGTGGTAGCCGTTGTTGCACGTAGTAAAACCTCTTTTATGCCTGTCCACCTTTTGTTTACTTGATCGCACGTGTTGCTGCTTTGTGGCTTTGGGAACTATGCAGGAAAAGGAGACCAGTTGGCCATCAATAAACCTCTTTCCTAATCGTCCGTTGAGCAATGCTGGTGGTCGCCACACTTGGGCATCGCTTCCAGCGCGAGGTTAGAGCCGAAGTCAAGTAGTGCAGTACTTGACTCCGGTGTGTGATTTAGGCATCATTGTGAAAGAGCCCATCAAAGATATACCGTATTTACTCGCAGAATGAACACACTTTTTTCCCCGAAAAATCGAGGCAAAGTTGGGGGAGTCGTTCATTACAGGTAAAATTTATGCGTCCGTATTTACTCGCATAATGAATGGACCTTTTATTCCGCAAAAATCGACGCAACTTCTTATCTCTTTGAACGCGGCGCGCGACCCGAAACCAGACTGCGTCGCAAAAAAATGCCCCTCTCCATAATTTCTTTTCTTGCTTGCTTCCGTGTTTTTTTTTCCCCGCCTTTTGCAAGTTGTTTTGTTTGCCCACGCTGCCCATGCTTTTGCGACCTCGCTGCTCCAGGATAGAGAAGTGCCTTGACTTGAAAGCTTCTCTTTCCAAAGTGCGAGAGGAGGCGAGGTCAGGATCTTCATTATGTGCGCTTTGCAACTTGGGCGAGGGCTTCTCTGCTTTCTTTCTTATCTCCTTGCGCGCAGCGCGCGACCCTGGAACCAAACCTGCGTGACGCAGAAAATAAGAAAGAAAAAAGCTTATCTTATGTGTTTCTTTTCTCTTAATTCCGTGGATTTTTTTTTGCCCTCTTTCGCAAGCTGTTTTGCTTTGCTTAGGCGAAGCTTCACCGCTTCTCTGTCCTATCTTCTTGCGTCGATGACGCGTGACCCCAAAACTAAACTGCGTGTGCAAAAAAAAAAAGATTTTTTTGCTTTGGTTTTGTGGATTTTTTTTTTTTGTCGCCTTTGCAAGTTGTTTTGTTTCGCTTGCTGAGGCGAGGGCTTCTCCGCTTCTCTTTCTTAACGCCTTGCGCGCTGGCGCGCAACCCTAAAATCCAGACTGCGCTGTGCAAAAAAAAGAATAACTTTTTTATGCTTTTTGTTTTGCTTCCGTTGGATTTGTTTTTAACGTCTTTCTGCAACAGGCGTTTTGTTCCGCTCACGCTGCACAGCATTCGCGACATCGCTGCACCAGAATAGAAAAGTGCGTTCATTTGGCGCGCGTGGAGGGAGGGGTCAAAAATTTTGATGTCCGAGTTGGGGGTGCGTTTATTACTCGAGGAAGAAAAAAAAGTCGTAATTTTGAGAGCCGACTTGGGGGGTGCGTTTATTACTGAAGTGCGTTCATTGTGCGAGTAAATACAGTAAGTCCTGCTCCCCCAATCCAGGCTCCTCCTTCCTCATTTATTTTTTTTTTTTTTTTTACGTAGGTTGTAGGCGAAGTCATTTTTCGGAAATGTAGAGATGTCGCGATTTGCGCGTGTGTAACAATTATTACCAAACATTCATCAAATATGTTTTCACGACTGTTGGGAACACACTACACTGCCGATTTTGACATCTAGAAAGTTGGAGTCCGAAATCGTTAGTGATGAGGGGTCGGCCGTCTCCCGGTTTTAACATAAAATGTGTGAAAACTGTCACGAACAAGAGTCATAGATGGGCGTAGAACGACCGACCGACATGAACGACCAACGTGACCGAGCGTCTTGAATGAACGTTGTGATCGAGCGACGGGCCAGGAGCGTTAAATGACGGGAATTGAGGGAATTGATGTTTGGGAAGTTGGCGATGGCTCGGACGATTTGTTTCTTCCGGTGCCAGGGAACTGTCGGACTTTGAGAGAGTGATTGTCGAGCTGGTTGAGAATTCTGCGTCATCCGTTGCATCGCATGGCAACGTCCGTGACGTGTCGTTCTCTTCTTTGCCTCTTCGAAAAATGTTCGAGGCCCACTTAAGAGAATGCGGCTAAAAAGAAAAAAATCTAAATGAAAAGTGACATGTCATCGCGTACGTGGACATGAGCGAGTGCACGGCGAAATAAGTTCGCGGACTTACAGGTTGGCAGACACGAGTGCCCGTGATTGCTGCAATCAATTAGAAAGGAAGTGAAATAGGACTTTCGGTTTGAAGTTATCCGAAAAGGCAAGGAGTGCACCATTTCACTAACTGCGCGATTGATTCGTCCAAAAATTTCAAATCTGGCTTTTTAAATATATTTCGTTTTCTCCGCAAATTATTCGCTCCCGAGCTTACGTATTTTGGGACGATCTCGAGGGATCTTGCCCAGTCGTTTGCTGCAATGAAAGAAAAAGATAGGTATGTGAGTTGTCAGTGGCCCTTTAGATACTCTATTTTATGCTCTATAGAACCTTGTTTTCAATAATATTGCGCTAGAGGTACCATCGGGGTCGAAGTCATGTTGGAAATTTCCCCCTTTGTTCCCGGGCGTCTCCTCCGTCCACAGGAGCAGCAGCAGCAGCCCCCCAGCACCCCCCGTTTCAGCCGTTTCCCCAGGGACCCCCTCCCAGCCCCCTCCGGGCCACGGCCCCCAGCAGCAGCAGCAGGGGGGGCCCCGTGGGCTTCCTGCAGCACGGCCCCGGGCCCCACGGGGGCCGCCCCAGCAGCAGCAGGGCGTTGGCCCCTTTGGGGTGCCCCACTTCCAGCCCCCGCACCAGCAGGGGCCCCCTTTGGCAAGAGGCCCACGTCCCCCTGCCGGCCACAGTACCCCAGAAGGCCCTGCGCCTGGAGGCACCCCACATGGTAAGGGCAACTTGTCGGTGCCAGGGCAAAGGGGAACAAGCTCCTCCTCTGCTCTTTCCAGTTTGGAGGAGTGAAGGCTGGACAGGAGGAATTGATGCGCTTGTGCCCTTGAATGATTCAGAATTATTCCACAGGTCGGTAAGGGACTACCAAACAATACATGTGTCACTAATCAACAATAAAGGTTCAAAGGCATAGTCATATCACTGTGACATCAGTAAGTTACTAAAGGTAAAACTGTTAATTCAATTTCGAAAACGGCGATGTCGACACTGTCGTGGATATCTGGATCTCTACTCAGTCAATGCCTCCCGTGTGACGTGCAAGCTCATCGGCACTTTGCGCACCTCGTGCATTTATTTACCCCGCTGGTGCGGCCACTTCCCCTTGTTTCCCCTCCATCTCGGCCAACGGCGACGTGCTCTTGGGTGCCTTGTCGTCGCGCGTTCTTTGTGCGTCCTCTTTGTTGGCTGTTGATTGGCGTCTCCCCTTGCGTTTGGACGTGCGGAAGGCGGGTTTTGGAACACTTGGCCTTCGGATATACTTTCGGTGCCTGGCAAAAAGGGTCGGAGAGCAACGAGCCACTGCCGTCGTTGCAGATGTAACGTCTCGTCGTTACGCGCGCCACCGAAACAGGGTCGTTCGTCGCCGCCATTGGTGTACCCGCCGTATGCGTGTGGCGGTGGCGGCGAACGACCGCCTCTAGTTTGTGTCGAAATTGCAACGTCGTTACTTTACTTTTTATGTACTTTATATGCTGTTTGCAGTGCAAACGAGCGTCCTTTTCTTAGTCGCCTTCATTTTCCTTCCAGGAATATTTTCTTTGTTGAAACGCGGATTGCACACCTTTAAGTAGCACGGCGCGATATTTGGTGTCCAGGTCTCTCGTTGGATAGGGAAAAATCCAGTTTTCTCTTAGGGGAATTCCAGCAGGGATATCGTACAGTTATGAGAGTCAACTGTACATTGTGAGCTTGTTTGCTTTCTGTGTCTGTGTTGAGGCGTACTACTGGAAAGGCATAAACTAGCTGTTGGTGGGTGGCAAACAAGTAAGCACCCCGCAGGGGCGCCTCACACGTGAGGTGTTAGGTGCTTGGTGAGTAACATCACCCCAGCCACGTGGGCCACCATACCCACGCGCTGGGGGCATCTACGTTAGTAGGCGCTCGGTGAGGGCGTCGCCATGAACCTCGAGCTATGCGGGTATGGTGCCATGTGGGTATTTATATTTTTACAATATAAACTGCTTGACTCTGGCTCATTTCCATCGATGCATGTGTGCCACGATAAGTGTGCTTTGCAAACTCCGAACGTGTCTAAGGGCATCTAGCAACACAATGCCGCCCTTTTCGCGACCGCGCATTCGGTCGATAAAAGCGACAAAGCGGGCGTGGCCGAGTTTTGGGAATGGTTGGCATAATCGCGAGGCTTTGTTGCGCTCCCAGACTTGCCGCACTTCTCCGGCACACAATCCTTCAAACTAACCGGACCCAGAGGTTGAACTTCGGATTACCCCGCATTTTTTTCCATAGACTCATACACTTACGACAGCCAGGACCGCATCCGTGCTTCGGACCAATCGAAAATTCTAATACACTATAGACCACTTAAACGTAACCGCTTATAGTGCAGGACCGGGTATAACGCGGCTTTTATCAACCTCCGGTTCGCCTCCCATACAACTCCATGTAATTACGTACCGCTTAAAATGCAGGCGTGTGAAGGGAAATACCGGCTATTGTGTGGTTTCTGGAACAGCCCGCCGACCGACCGGCGCAGCGAGCACGCTTCCCTGTGCGACACTAGATAACGGCGCTAGCCACAAGCGGCACTCGCGGGGGCAAGGATGGCAAGGAGGTGGCTCGAAGAAGGGAGGAGAAGCAAAGAGAGAGGCAAAGAAGACGAATGACTACGCAGCGAGTTACAATGCAGCGAGGTGCGACCGACACACGCACGCGCGTGCTCAACTCCGAAGTTCCATCGAGCCACCCCCAAGCCTTT
Organism: Ixodes ricinus; assembly: GCA_037355805.1. NCBI lineage: Eukaryota > Metazoa > Arthropoda > Arachnida > Ixodida > Ixodidae > Ixodes > Ixodes ricinus. Next base: position 65,273 of record JAZHYW010017275.1, read on the forward strand.
CACCTAGGGTGCCTACATGTTTCCGCTCCGCTTTAGGGTGGTGCCAACTTCTTGTTACCCTTTCCCAGATCCTCTCCCACCTCCATTTTTTCCCACCTCTTATTTCGCTAAACGTACACAACGTTGAGTTTCTGTAGTCTCGACACACTGGCAACACTGTGAGGCCACTTCCGTTTCCGTTCATAAGAGGAGTCAGAGGCTCAGCGGGATGGCGGTCGTCGTGGCTGTCGCTCTCTTTATTCGGGGTTGTCATATTTTGAAGTTGCGAGCCGGAAGTGTGCGTTGCTTTTATCGAAATGCGAGTTTCCGATGACAAAATGGAACGCAACAGACCAGCATTGAACGCCGAAACCTCGCCGTCGGAACGAGAGTGGTGAGCGCTTCCTAGCCCTAACGAGGATTAGCGGCGTAGTCCGGGCGCACGACCGGCGAGTGTGACAAAATGGTCGATGAAAACAGCGGAGGTTGCCATGGTAACGAGGTAGGCAACACTGGTTTGTCGGCAACAGGTATCACAAACGTTGTCGCCACCCTAAACAGCGGAGCGGCGGAAACATGTAGGCACCCTACTTTCACCCTTTCAATTTCACCTCCTCGCTCGAGTGACGCAACACCAACCTCCTTTCTTACACCGCGGATAACCGTTGGGATAGCTGGATCTTGTTGGTTTCGCCAGAGACGGCTCTGGGTTCCGCCATCGCGCCTGTAACGTTCCCCTCGCTGGGCAAGGGGAGGGAGAGAAACGCGATGTGCCATGCACCTTGCCCTCCAGAGTCCATTCCACTCCCTCGCAAATGCTCGCACACACACACAAAAAAAAAAAAAGAACAACGGAGGTTATTTAAGTTTGTTCCTTGCGGCGGCTCGCGTGTTGCTCACGGCGACTCCCGCGTTGCTCGCGTATTTGTATTTGGTGTTTTGTCGCTTCGCCCATCTCCACCGTCTTTCGTTTCTTTGTCGTCATTTTACAACGAGGTATTATGTTGCGAATTTGCAAGGATGTCTACCGAGCTGTTGAAGCTTCGGACCACGATGACCTGTCCGGAAGTTCTGACGATGATTAAGTTTTTGGCATTGCCCTGCGATTTAGCCGAGAGTGCTGTAAATAAAAATTTGTTTCTTTCTTTTGGCCTAACTTTCCCCTGTTCCTAAAAAAAAAAAAAAAAAAAAAAGGTTGATTTATATTTGAATTATTTTATTTTTATTCTTGGTGGGTTCATTAATAGGGGTCGACCTATTTTCGGGTAAATACGTACTAGTCTGGTGGAATAAGGACTTTCCTCAGACTAAGCTTTATTTTTCATCTAACATGGTAAAATAAATTGTTTTACAAAGGTAAGTTGTCTCATGGCATGTATTTTGGCCTGAAAAATTGATGTTTTGGTTATAGTGCGGATTTTCGCGACTCCCGTGGCATACGTTATATGCGGTCTACACTGTAAACGGACTTTGAACCGCCGAGAGTGGACTGCAGGGACATTGAGCCGCGTTTTCCCCGTGACTCGACGCAGCCGCGCAAACACAGCCAGGGCACCCCTGGGCGCACGGTGAACAATGCCAACATCAAGGAGGTGCCCATTGTGGAGAACCTGCCCCCGCCAGAGCCCATCAAGGCCACCCTACCCAAGGCCATCGAGGAGGTGGGTTGCCAGCCTCTGCTTCGGCTCAACTTTGGTGACCTCATCGGCCAACCTCCGCATTTATTGCCGCTCGGAACCCTTTTCGGTCCATGGCCTGTATGGGACGCTAAAGACACCAATGGGACGTGTTCCCGGCATCCTACTGGAGGTGGCAGCAGTTGCTGCGGTTGATTGCACTAACGGGAGACGCCGAGCCGTTCTCGAGTTACCTCTGTGCGGAGCAGACCAACACATGGCGGCAAAGCCAGGGGCCTGAATTTTCAACGTCGCCTAAAGAGGCAAAGGCCGGGCACATATTGGATGCGAGAGTTTCGTCAACATTTGGCCAAGACTCTTGTTTCGTTCTAGAGGTTCAACTGGTGCTAGTGTCTGTGCAACTTGCGTGATGCAAATTGAAGCAGACAACGACCAGTCATACTTTTGCAATGCTCCTGTGCATTCCTATGGGAACACGCGCGCGTATTTTGTCTCTTTGCCGAAAAATAATGTGGAACACTTTTGTTTTTTGGCTCGTACCGAATAGTATGTACCTTTACTAACATCGTAAAAGTGTAATTGCTTTAGTTACAACATTTTTTACCACTGAACGATGTTAAACTTCGCTATATTTCAGACACAAACCTGTGTTCCAGAGCAGGCACGTAAAAAAAACTGACGATTCTAAGCAAAATAACGATCGAAAGGAATGTAGAGTGTGTTCAAGGTTTGCCAGCATTCCGGTGATGCTTATATATCGCTAATATGCCAGTCCTGTCACTATATCGGAGTGACCCCGTCGTGCATCTTTACGAGTGGTTAAAAACATTCAAAACGTAAAGAATAAAGTATGTGGGCTATGAAAGGTGTCTCCTTTTATTATTTTCTCTGCCAGGCAGCTTTTATCGGGCGGTTGTTCTCAAAGATTTCGAGCATGCGGGTGATGTTTTGAATGTAGACCAAGCATGTTCGCACAGAGCAGAAAGAATAAAGCAGTACTTACTTATTGAAAATTGGACTATGTTTCGTGACCTTCAATTTATTTCAATTGTACACGCACAGGGAGATCCTGATCCAGTGTTACTGTATAGTTCTTGCTGTCTCTTTTCCAGATGTCCTTCGTTTCTTTGGCACGTATATCCCTCATGCTGAAAAGCGCTGACGTCTTGTTCACGCTAAGAGTGTCGGACAGTGCACTTAAATATATGTACAAAGTCGTTTTAGGACCGTTTTTAATGCGATGAATTTGAAAGAAAAGCGTTGTAACTGACCAATTATTTCGTCTGCCTGACTGAGATATGTCCTGAGCTGCCCAGTATGTGCGTATTATTCGAGATATTTGCTCTTATAATCGAGCCCAGGGAGAAAATGCACTCAATTTTTCCCACAGTTTACTTGAAGTCAATTTTCGACTGGTTACTGGCTCCTTCAATTAGCGACAGCACACTAGCACCAGTTGAACCTCTGGCATACATTACAAACACTCTATGGTTGGCAAAAGTGCAAGTTTTGGCCGAAAACCGACGGAGCACTCGTCCGATTCATGCCCCGTACTTGCTTCTTTAGGTGACGTTGAAAATTCGGCCCTCCGGCCTCGTCGGTGCGACGCAACGCGTAAGGAGGCGGCAAAAGCCTCCAGCGTCTCCGACCCGTGCGCTGCCCACTCTCCTCCTTGCCAAGCGACGACGCACATCCAGTTTGTGCGGGAGGGCCCCTCTCGCATGGGCTGGTTGCATCTGCACGTTTAATGGGGGCACCAGCACTGAACGTGCGGACGCTCCGTACGGTTCGAGTTGCACTCCATCTCAACCCTGGGCTACCTAACTAGCCGTCGTCACATCTCGTATATACGCGCGTCCCGTAAGAGACGAGAATGAAGAGCTTTTGTCACGCACTTTGCCCTGGGCTTAGTGTTCTGTCAGACAACAATCTATGGCTCCTTAAGATTTGGAGTAGACAGAAGGAACCCGAACGAATGAACGCGCGGAGAGGATATGAGCGACCCGACGTGAACTACAGTGAAACCCGTTTAGAACGAACCCACGTACAGCGAATTATTGTCGATATGTAACTCATAGAGAAAATTCAAAGAAAAATGCATGTAAGAAGTATTTTTTATAGCAAACAACATATTGGCTATATCAAACTCCCCCCCCGGGAAGGTTTCCAAAAACGCGCAAACAATCATCTTCTAGCCTGTCCCTTTCCCCCAAAAAAAGTAGGAAAGAAAATTCCAAAAGCTCAAGTTGCAAGCATAATTGAGCGAAGAGAAGCGATTCAAAAGGGAGAAGGCTGAAAAATACACTCTGCACGCAAGCACAGAAGAAAAAAAAACTTTTCATCCCAAAACGGTTGCTGACGAAGAGAAGCGATTAAAAAAAAAGAGAGAAGCTAAAAAAGACCCTGCACCGATGCCAAAAAAAAAACAAAAAAATCTTTCCAGCACGTTGTTACAAGGCAGAAGCGAAGAGATGAGAAAGAGAAGCTCTCGCCTTACAACGAACGCATTGTGGAAGTTCGTTGTAAATGTTTTTGCTATATCGAATTACTGGCTATATCGAACTGATTGTAGCGTTTCCTGCTGTTCGGTATAAACGGGTTTGACTGTAACTGGAGTACAAGAAACCGGAGATGTCGGTAAAAGGCTGCGGGCGAAGCCGAAAACGACAAGGACGGGATTTTGAAATAGAGCTAATGCTCGACTGCATTCAACTTCGGGCCTGTTGGGCAACATTGCCTCACTCTAAGCGCATTAGTGCTTGCCCCCGAGCTCTCCTATCGTTAAACATGGTAAAAATGCTCGGAGCCTGGGAAAAGGAAAAGGCGGGGAAGCATCCGATGTGCTTCCCCATTCGTTCGGGGGATTCCCACGCCCAAGTCTGAAATGATTGACACCGTACTCACTAATAGGGTGAGGACGGCAGGGAGGAGCTTCCCACCTTCGACAACGCTCGGTCGTGTCAAAGGCCACGGCTCGTCGTTTTCATTCCGTCGGCGATCGTAACATTTTTTGGAAACGCCACGATTAACCTTTATCGTTGTAATCAGCCGTAATGACTGTCGCAGAATTTTCTTGCTATGTTTGGTGTTTGTTGCGTACATTTCGTTTCCACGAAACACTCCCGTCCGCGACCCCCTGGGGGTGACAAAATGAACGAAGGAGGAAAAGCAAAAAGGTTTCCCTCCCCCCAGGACTCTGCTACCAAGGAGCTGCGCCGCAAGATTGAGGAGCAGAAGAAGCTGCGCGAGCAGGTGGTGCGCATCAAGGAGGAGCGTCGCAAGCTAGCAGCCATGCAGCGCCAGAAGGAGCTCATGGAGAAGCGCCTGCTGGCCACCGAGGTGCCCCACAGCGCCCCCAAGGGGCAGGGCGCCACAGAAGCCAAGCCTCCGTCGGCCAACCCCACCAGCAGCCCCGTCACAGGTGCGTGGGGAGCTGGGACGCGGGTGGCGTGGCGATGGGGGAAGTTCGGAAGACAAAGCCACAGGGTTTAAGACCAAATAAATAATTAAACCGTAGGTTTTTTTTTTTTTTACAGATTTGTTTGGATTGAAGGTTCTTAGCCGAGATTTTGGTTGCACGTCAAAAGATTCCCAGGCAGTCAGGATTACCCTAGATTGCCGCTTGTAGGTCAACTCCAAATATAAACTAAAACGTCCCCAAATCATGACACAAAAAAAAAAATTTATTTTGGGGATATTTTATTTGACATTTCCATTTTCGAAAAGGTCCATTTACAGTAAAACTTCGTTAATACAACCCTTGCTAATTCGGATAATTTGAACTGCCAATCTGGTCCCGTCAAACATCTGTATTAGTCAATGGCACCAAACGCTCATTAATTTGGAGGGAGTGTGGTGCGCTACGGTTAATTCGGACGAATTCGACAGGTGGCGCAAGCTACTGTCCATTCCAAAGGGTATAACCGCTATCTATCCGAGGTGCACACGTGTATCAGAATTAACTGCTGGGCTAGTTACTAATGCAATATTTATTTATTTATTTATTTATTTAATTAATTACCTCTAAAGGCCCCACTGGGGGCATTACATAGAGGGGTACATGGAATGTCATCATAGTCGTACAATGTTGCAATTGTATGAAAATATGAAAGGAAACATGATCACGCTAACAGAACTCAATAACGCGTAACATGGTGCATGGTTTGTTTTCCTTCCTTTAGTTTCTTGGCTTTGACAGCAACCTTCCTCTTCTATCACTAAAAAAATCTCCAGGTTCATTCTCCTCTTCCACATTAAAAACGCCAGTTGATAGCAGCGCTTTGTCCTGTCCTGTTCTTCTACTTGTCTGTGTCTTTGGCGCTCTTGTCCTCTATAGTGCACACATGGTTTTTTCGGTTTTTCTCATGGTTCTTCGCTCTTCCAATTCTCCGTGTTTCGCACCAGTTTTGCTCTGGATTGCCGTGCCTCAGTGCTCTAGTCTCCTGGCGTGGAAGCGGCCGAAGTACAGCTGCAACAGAAAGAGTAGCACAAGTGACCAAGGACCGGAGCGGCAAAATCGCGACACGCGACGCTGTTGTTCTCGAGCGCGCTGATAGCGAGAGTGGCAGTCATGTTCCATGCCTCAATGCGGGGGTGGCCGGCAGAAAGCAGCCCATCCTAAAGCCCGTATTTTAACAGCTATCTTATCCCTCAATTTTCTGCCAGCCACCCCCGCGTTGAAACATGCAACGTGACTGCCACTCTACGCTATCGGCACACTTGGGAACAACAGCGTCGCAATTTTGCCGCTCTGGTCGTCGGTCACTTGTGCTACTCTTTCCAATGCAGCTGTACGAGGCCAAGAATTTAGCGATGAAAGTGGAAATATTGAGGGCCTTGAAGGACGGTGTCTTTCAGAACAAGTAATGTAAAGGTATGACATCAAGAGAAGCACTTTGGCCACATACGTGAAAATTGAGGCTGAGATCCTACAGGCTTTCAAGAGCGAAAAGTAAAGTAGAACCTCGTTGGGGGGGATACGTTTTGAAGAATTTGCAAGAGAAAAAAAATGTATTATTCGAGAAAACGTATAAGCCGAACTTAAAGGGGCCGTGAAACGTTTTCCCGAAATTCAGAGCTATATGTGTATTTGGAATCTTTGTCCTTTATTGCATAACCCACGTTCATTCATTTGATCGTCCGGATTCATTTCACATGGTTGAAAAAACCCCGAGACTGCGGGTAAACGACACAACACAAAAAAAAAGTCTCTAACACAGCTGAAATTTTTATTTTCCGAAACCTGGTTATATAGGCCCTTCGATACAAAAGAAAGAAGGGGAGAGGGTGAGAACCCCAAAGAATGCCACTTTCCACCAACGTAACCTCTGACAAAACAACAATGACAACGGACTCTGCGTCATGCACTTCTCTTATCTCCTGACCCCCCCCCGCTTCCCGACCGCCAAACATTTATTGGCGCAAAAAAGATAATTTCGGTTTCTCGGGGAGCTTCCCTCTCAGTTCTACAAACACGTCATCATAAGTAACCAATAGGGAATTTTGTTGTCTGCGCAAGATGGCGACGTAGACCGGACTGAATGACCACAGACAGAGCGTCAGATATCGCCTCAACAGCAGCGCCATAATGACGTCACGCAGGCAAGTCAACGAAGGAGATCTGACGTCTGATATTTCAGCAAAGGATTTCTCATCGATGGAAATAAGAGGAATGTAAGAACTTTAATTTTGACGGTGTTGGCAGTGTTAGTTTGAAAGCGCAATGATTTCAAGCGTCCACCATGCTCATTCCAAACACCATCGAACTTGTTGTTCGCAAGGTAATGACGTCACGAGAGGAAGCCATAGGAGGGCGCCACCAAAACATCTCGCCGCTAATAAACCCGTGACCGGTTGTTACCATGGCTACCAAGCGACGGAAGACTAGGATGCGTTTGAAACCGAAACTCAATCGCAATCACGTGATGCTGTATCGTGTAAATACTGCTAAGCGACTAAATTTTCAGCGAGGACCTAATTTTCGCGCAATTTCGCGCATCATTCCAATTCGCGAAAAATACGTCCGCAAACAATTCGGGCAATATGTGAGCAGCTACGGAAGCTACACTCCATTCGCGAAAATTAGAACCCGCGAGATAATTTCAAATTTTCAGCTTTGGCCCGATTTGCGGAAATTTGAGCCCACGACAGAATTAAGTCGTTTATAGTAATATAAGAGCGTCAATAAATGATTATTTGTTTTTATCATTTTCAATTTGTTATGCAAACAATAAATAAAGTTTAATATCTGTTCCGCTTTATATATCACTTATGATGACGTTTTGTTGCCTCTGGTTCCCACACCGTGTCGTATGGTCGTTTCAGAATCGCCGAAACTTGTGATTTTTAAACGCGGTTTGTAAATTCCAGGCACAATATTTGGTTGCAAAACTTAGAAAACAACATCTTTGGGCTTTATTGAATATAAGAAAATTAAGATGAGGTCAATACATTTTTGTTTCATGGCCCCTTTAAAGTTTTAGAGCGCAGCTCTTAGGCGCCTGTTTCCGGCTTGAGCTGGCGTCGCCGTTGCCGTCAGCGTAATTGTGCGGTGCATGATGGGTAAATTTGTCCACTAAATTTAGAGGAAAATTTTTCCCGCTAAATTTAGTGGAAAATTTTCCCCTAGCTAAATCTAGCGGAAAATTTTCCCAGCTAAATTTAGGGAAATTTTTTTGCTAAATCTAGCAGAAAATTTTCTGCTAAATTTAGCGGAAAAATTTCCCACTAAATTTAGCGGGAAAAATTTTCTCCTAAATGGGAGGCGAGCAGGAGGGGAGGAGGGGCATAGCCTCCTCTCCGTACCGTTCCCCTCCTCTTCAAGAGCTGCGCTCCAATTCGGCATTACACATACAAAAAAAAGAACAAGCAATAGTTACAAAACAAGCAGTTCTGCGATGGCGTCGCTTTCGCGATGCCATCGTGGAGCAAACACAAGATTACACGGCACAGGAAAAATAGTGAGATGGGATGGCAGGCGCAAAGCGAAGCCAAAGCTGCCAAAGCGTTGCGAAACTTGATGAAGTAACCAGAGCTGAGCCAATGCAAAGAAAGAAACACAAAAATGCCGGATTCATTCATTAACTACAACTGCTACCACTCCCTTGTACGTCCTAGTCTAGAGTTACTCTTGCGCACTCTTGCTGATTGTCAACCTTCCGAACAATGCCTCCAAGTGCTTGCTGGAGTTAGTGAGAGTGAATTGTGACCAAAGAATTTTGACCTGCATTCGTGATGAAACTTTGGACCCTATCGAGGGCATGGAGCTATCGAGCTTGTTGTTTCAGAGAGGTTTCGGTGCTCAAAAACACTGAACAGCTCGCCTCCCTCGGGTGTCGGGTTTCGTGCCTGTCCACTGCCAGCTGCCAGCACGGCTCACGCATTCGCCTCGCCATGCAAGGGGTAAGGGGAGGGAAGGCAACGCGATGCACCTTGCCCCTCCCCTCTCCTCCATCCCTCTCTCTCTCGTGCAAACAAGCGCACACAAAAAAGTAAATGGAGGTTATTCTTTTGTTGTTGCTTGCGGCGGCTCGCGCGTTGCTCACGGCGACTTGTGGCGTTGCTGGCGTCTTTGTATTTGGTGTCTCCACTTCCTTTCGTTTGTTGTCATTTTGCAACGGTGTCAGCGAGGTATTGTTGCGAATTTGTGAGGATGTCTACCAAGCTGAGGAAGCTTCCAACAACGATGACATGTTCGGAAGGTCTGACAATGATTAAGTTTTTGGCATCATGCTGTGATTTAGCTGAGAGGGCGGTAAATAAAGGTTTGTTTCTTTTCTTTTGCCCAAACATTCCTCTGTTCTTTTAAAAAAAAAAAGGAGGCAACCTATATCTGAATTATTTCTTTTAATTGGTGGGCTCAATAAGTAGGGGTTGAGTATTTTCGTGGTCGACTTATTTTCGGGTAAATACGGTAAATCGAATAATGAGCTAAGACAGTAAAACCGTGCTGTGTGTTCTGTAATTCCAATCGAAACGCCCTTGTGCACCCGGACGGCTCTCGGAAGTTGCAGAGAACGATAGACGCAGCAGCGGCGTTATCGGCGGGGGGACCGCTCCGAATGCGAGCGCTCTGTCGATCGTATACGCCTGAGGACGGCTGCTCGGCGCTCGTTCGTCTAGACCGGATGTTCGGAGTTCCGAATATGGCAGTGCAACGTTGATTGCCAAGAAACGTATAATCCAATCAACATTTGGCAGATTGTTGAGCATACTTTCCAGGCAATCGTGTTATCTGGGAACGTTATGAACCAGAAAAAAAACGGTGCAACTCTATGGGACATTTCCCGTGCCCTCACTCGTGAACGTATGAACCGGGAAATCGTACGAACCGGAGTACGTATCAACGAGGTTCTACTGTAGAATGCGGAAAGAAAGTGGCTGCGGAAGGTGGTGCACCCGAAACTAGAAGAAGTCTTGCTGCGGTGGATTGTCAGCACATGGGATGCGCAGCTCTGACAGTGCAAGTGCGGTGGAGCACCTGACTGCTCTAAGGAGAGATTTCTTCTCAAAATAAACGTGTGTCACAGGGAAACATTTTCGCGCAGTTTTCTTTGTCCTTTCAATATTTCGACTTTCGGATAGTTTGAACATTTCTGCCGGTCCCATGAGATAGGAATTAACGAGGTTTTACTGAATATGCAGCTACATATGGTAATCCCCAGTCCTCTGCTGAGGCTTGGCACATAACCTTTGTTGGAAAACCCCCAGAATTCGTTAGCCTCCAGCCAGGACTAGCATTGGATTGGACACAAGCTTCTGTCAGACATGGTCAATCTGTGATTTCTCGTTCAATCCGTGATTTGTCTTTTAATGCGACAGCATTAACTGTCTCATGGAGCGAGCTGACGTCATCAGTTGGAAGCGCGAAAATGGCAGATAGTTTCCGCGCGCCTTCGGTTCCACTGGCTGGCGTGCGTCGACCGGGCTCCCATTGGCCGCTGCTGCGCGGCCTCCGAGATCCTGAAGTGCGCGCTGCACTGCATACGCAGCAGACGACAAAGGAGCAGGCGAGCGGACTACAAAGGGAGCGGACGAGCGGCTTGCATGCTTTCGCATTCACAACTCACAAGAAATGCTTAGGTGTACCTCGAGCTTTTTTGGTTAATGGTGATGAGCCGATTGAAAAGCGATCCCAGCCGAACTGTTCGTTCGGTGATCAGGTTAATTGAGGCGCAAGTCACGTGCACTCCCTCCAATCCGTGCCTTTGTCGAGTCGGGGGTATGTATGTACTATCAGGGGAAAAGTAAAACGCGAACGAGGAGCGCGCGTTCGTGGTGACAGCTGCGCCACTGGAAGTGAGCCTCAGGGGTGAGAATGTGTGGCCTACTCCGCTATATCATGCCCTCAACCGGCGCTCCCTAGCTTCGGCATGGCGCTCTTGGCGCGCTGAGCTATCACGCTATCGTTGCTCGGCATGACGCGTGCGGCGTGAGGAAGCTCGCCGCTTGTAACAGCTAAAGCGCGCGCTTTAGCTGCTACATTGATATGTGTCATGCTACATTAATATGTGTCGTGCTACATTTATTTGCGTGCTATATTGATATGTGTTGCGGATCCGCAGCCCCAGCACCAACGTTGCAGGCCAGGTCTTCGCTGCTGGGGCCGCAGCCCAAGCCGGCGGCCATCACGGTGGTTCAGGCCCAGCCGGGAGGGGTGAAGCAGCGCCTGGGGCCCAGGCCCCTGCCCGCCCAGCCCGAGGCCAGCGGCGCCGAAGGCTCGGCGCTCAAGAAGGTGGTGATCGTGAGGAAGAACCCGCCGCCCCAGATCAGGCCGGGCGTGCCGCCGGGAATCCGGGGCGCCGGCAGCGTGGTGCCCCTCAGGTCCCAGGTGGGTGTCCTCGCCAGCTTAGCTCTCCGAGACACCGCGCTGCGAACCTACAGATAAAAGTCGGCGCGTTTGCCCCAACGTTTTGGCGAGTTTTCTTTGGAATCGATAGATACCCGCCGTTTCGTGATAACCTTGTTTTGCTTGTTGGGCCGATCGCACGATGCTTTCTGCATCGGTCGGCTTTATGCGGCGTTATAGATGTAATCTATAGTTTTAGGGGCGAAGCTCCTTAGGGTTAAGCCTTGCCCCGTCCGGCGTCCATGCTCACATCGATTGCCATCCCATCTGTCTTCTTAAGAAAAGAAAAAATGTTTGCGCAGTCGACAGGATTCGAACCTGTGTGGGAGACCCCAATGGATTTCTAGTCCATCGCCTTAACCACTCGGCCACGACTGCGGGACAAGTAGGGGGCTCTGAGATGTGGTAGTAACTCAAGAGCTGGGGATGTCATGGATGAAACGTTGCATGTAGCCACTCAACGTCTATAAAGGAGAGGGCGCTGCGGTCAAATGCGTATATAATCGCGTTAAACTTTGCATGCATTGGCTCAACGTTTATAGACGAGAGGGCGCTGCAGTCAAATGCTCAAATGTGTATATAACCACGTTCCATACCACACATTCTCTTTCTGACATGGACCGTTGACTTAAGCGGTGGAGATGCGTTCCCACAGCTTCTAGCGGATCCAAGCTGATCCGCTAGAAGAACCACTGGCCCTGCATTTCACCGACCATAAAGCAGTAATAATGAAGTCGAAATGCAACCCAGAACTCAGCACTACCTATGAGCAATAAAAAAAAATTGCCACCATCACCACTACCTATGAACAATAAAATCAGTATCATCAGCACCACCAGAACTTCGCCCCAATCAGCATCATTCACCACGTGGAGATGCGGTCAGTTTACGTCCGGAGCATCTCTTGCTCGGGTCTATGTCCCGCGGCGTCGTAGTCCGCACCCGCACTACGCACGCGCAACTCTCCTCCTTCCCTCTCTCCAGCAGCTGTCATTACTCTCTCCAGCTCGTCCCTCTCTACCAGCTGCGTGCACTTCGCGTGGTTGTCGACTCACACTGCGCAGCGCGTGCCACACTACTCCTCCTCTAGTCTCCTCTCCTTCAAGTGTGAATAAAAGCAGCGGTAGCCGCGCGTTCCCCGGAGGAGCGGAGAGGAGGATAGCTTTGAGTCACGTGGGTCGCAGCGCCACGCCGGACTTTACCGGTGGGGTGCGGGCTTTCCCCGCAACTCTGCGGCTGTCGTCTGCTAGCGCTTCTCGGCCGCTCGCGTCCGCCGGAGCCCCGATCCGGCCGGCCAGAAGAAATCAGTCAGAAGGGAATAAATTAATTAAGCAAAGAGAAGCTATGCTTGCCAATTCTAAGGAGGATAATTTGGGAAATGATGTAAATATAAGCAGAAGAAAAGTGGCTGCTAAATCTAAAAGAAGAAAGCTATCAGGGGCTGGTGCGGGGAGAACCGACACGACCGGAAGAAGGAGAAAGAAAAATGAAATGCAAAAGGAAGGAGAAAAGATTAGCAATTAAAAATAAAGGCAAGCGGGAAGCTGTACACGAGTCAGCGCTGTGGACTCCACTTCACTCCGTTCTTCCGATGAAGTGTGATGGAAGCTAGCAGTCCCGTCAGTTAGTCGGTTGGGGCAAGCAGCGGTCAGCACCACCCACAAACTAACAGCAACGCTACGTCCACTGAAGAGCAAAGCTGCGCAGCGGAGGGCACGCGACGCTGAGCGCAACGCTTGAAGCCGAGCGGCAGACCCTGAACTACGGACGCGAGAAGCGGCGTCCATTCGCAAGTTAACAACGTAATAACACATAAGTGTGCGTCAGCTAACACCGTTAATAACGATCCGCGATCCCTCAGGGAAGATGATGTAATTTTTTTGTCTCATTCTTTCTACGCTTCCAATAAGCTTTGAGACGGTTCCGAGCCGTCTTCTGCCTAGGCATCGTGATTTGCGGCCACACGAGTACATATCGTAGAACACCGCGCATCCGCCGATTCCCAAATTTATAAGACCTGAGAAAATATGCGCAGTACATTGATATGTACAATGGATAACCAGACAAACGCCCATCCCCCATTTTTTCACAATTGCAGTGGAATTCGTTGATACAATATCCACGGGAACAGAAAAATAAAACGTATTACCCAAAAATTGTATTATTTAAAATAAGCTGGAAAATTTAAAACATGCATACCCGGTGAGAAACTTGTTTTTATTCCGCAGCCTTGAAATAGTTGGACACTTTGGTTTGGGTTTTCTTCTTTTCAATGTCAATAAACAAGTTCCTTTAAAAGCTAAAAAAAAAAAAAAAGATCTGCATTTTGGTTATTGGTTTTCTTGCAGAGAACTTTACCGTCGATGTTCACACCTGCTGCTCGTACTTCTTTAAACCAAGCCAGGAGGATCTCTTCCATCTGTGCATGCTGCGCACTCTCGTTTGCTTGACACTTGCGCCGAAGACTTGCACCTTGTTGCGGATTTCTTCCCGCTTGCCGACGATAGTGTTAAAAGTAGAAACCGGCAAGCCTAGTTCAAGTGCCAGGTCTACGCGCTTCTTCGACCTTGCAGATAATGTCCATTTTATTTCTTTTAGAGACAGCGGCTTGCGTTTCCTTGACATTGTCACGGTGGTTAACGATACCACGAGAGCTGTGAATGGGGAGCACCGGACAACAGACAAAGTGAGACAGCGCACTCGGAAAACGAAAGAAAATGCGCGGAGATGCAAAAGTGCGCAAGAGGCAGCCATCACCGCCAACACTACCTATCGGGCGCAACGCACACCTAGCCACGTGAAACCAGGGTGCACTACTTTGATGACGATCGCTTGATGGCGAGCGGCAACGCCCGACTGGACGGCCATGTTTGAACACCCCAGCATTAACTGTGGCTGTCCTGCTGCGGCCGCGCAACGGGCCGTTTGTGGCTCGTTAGAGTGTGATTCGAGCTTGTGATTCCAGTATGTATACTGGAATATAAAGGCATAATTTTTTTAAATGTCCGTGAGAACCCGCTTTCGGAGTCACATTATCCGATTTCAAGCAAAAATATGATTGTATTGTCCGTATCAAAATACATTGCTCCTATGAGGTACATAAGGATTGAAAACCTGAGACTGTGGTTTTGAAAATGGAAACTCGCAAAGTAGGAAGAAAAAAGGGGACAGACAACGTCTCAAACTCAGCTAAAAACTTTATTGCCTCTACGCCTTATATACACCTCCCCCGGACGTCGAACGTCGCCACCACCAAACAAATAATCACCAAACTACAAAAAACAAAACAAAAAAAACATTGGAATAACAATTTGCCGAACCACAAACAATACATCATAAAAAAAGTTATACAAACAGAAACACAAGGTCGTCACCTCCGCACCCGGAAGGACTTCGACGCGGACAATGTCACCAGCACTTGGACACACACAAAGACGGTCTCTAAATTACCCCCTTTCCCCTAAACTGAACCATGAATCACACACAGTCGCCAACAATGCCCCCATTTCGATCCCGAACCCAACAAAGCAAACAACTCTGCGAAGCATCCCCCTCCCTTTTACGTTCACCCCACACTAGGTCTTTAGAGTCGAAGAAACTTTTTTGACTCACTTCCAATTTGCAGTGACGCTTGGCTAATGCAATTTCCCGATGTTTTTATGCGAACAGTTTCTCGCACAACCCGTCTCATCTCCTCACGCTCTTTGTGTACGATTTCTGTCTCTGACCAGTTCGCTGTACATGCATTACACTCCTGGAGATGCCTCGCTAGTTCAGAGTTTGAAGCGTTAATCCTTACATTCCGTTTATGTTCTGTCAACCTATCGTTAATGCACCTTGCAGTCTGACCAACATATTTAAATCCGCATTCCAAAGGAATTTCATACACTACTCCACTGACACATGGAACAGATCTGTCGCGATGCATTTTTTTACATTCTTTTTGTCCTGCCTCGAAAGGGGTCAGTTTAGCTAATTTGAAATCACATGTGAACACCGTGTTAACCCCAAATCTCTCTGCACATGCCTTCAAGTTATGCGAAATGGCGTGAAAATATGGAATGGCGGCCCGGCGGTTCTTGACACTCCGCTTATCTTGCTTATCTTTGATCTGTAGAGCAAGCTGCCGTTTCATGAAGGACTCTTGATAGCCGGCCCTCTCTAGTCTTCCCCATTGTCTTTTTAAAGACTGCTCCATGTAATGAATGCATGATCTTTGTAGAGCGTTCTGGGTCAGAGACTTCACTACCCCTGCCTTTACAATTTTAGAATGACAACTTTGCTTCGATAAGACGGGTTTCGGCGCCTGCTTCCCATATTCCCAACACAGCCCACTGCCCACATGAATGCGTAAATCCAAAAATTGAATGACATTCTCTTCCGGCTTTTCCACAGTGAAACGCAGCTCCGGGGCCGCTGAACTTATTACATTTTGTAGAGAATCCGAAAGGTTATCTTGAAAAGTGCACACAATTATATCGTCTACATATCTTCGAACAAAACCTACATCTGGGGGCAACTCTCTCATCTTCTCAACCACAACTCTGTCTAGGGTGTTGAGATAAAACTCGGCCAAAAGCGGCGCGACCGACGAGCCTATACAGACACCCTCCTGCTGTACGTACATCCGTTCATCATACTCAATAATCGTTGACTGCAGGTATTGGTCCAGAACTATGAGAAAACCATCTACCGACACTCCCGACTCTGACTGAAATTTCACTAGATTTAGCTCTAACAGTTCCTTCACCGCCGACATTAGTCTTTTCTTTTCAAGAGAATAATATAGATCCTTTATGTCCATTGAGAAAACTGAACACTTTCTACCGTGGTTGCTATTCATGACATCAATAAGCTCTCCTGAATTTCTTAAGGATAGAGAATGATCCAAGGAGATTAGCCCTAACCCACGTTGGAGAAAAGAAGAGACGATCTTCTGCCAAGTGCCAATTTCATTTATAACAACTCGGAGAGGCATGTCAACCTTGTGGTCTTTTAAAAAGAATTTCAAACTTAGAGTCGTCTTGGATTGGGCCATGATGCGTCCTCACATAACCTTTCCTAATCTCCTACAGTTTGATACGGACAAATGAAATCTCTCTCATCTTGATTCACATACCGTGCAACGTCTGGACAACGACGCCAAAGCATCGTCCAGTCTTTCGGGAAAGCTGTACATTCATACAAGACATAGGTGCATTAGTTTTTTAGTTTTTAGCTGAGTTTGAGACATTGTCTGTCCCCTTTTTCTTCCTACTTCACGAGTTTCCGTTTTCAAAACCACAGTCTCAGGTTTTCAATCATTATGTATAACTTACACCAGCTCGCCTGCACTTTAACCGTTTTTTCATTGTTCCTATGAGATGTTGGCCGGGAATGAAAAAAAACAACGTGTTATGTCAAATCGTATCAACGAGACTCCACTGTATCTCTAAATTTTTAGTGGGCACTAGCCCGGTATTCTACGGTATATTGGCGACTTCAGTGAAATCGACAATACCTAGTGGCTAGAACAGTAATCCGTGGCGGCAGGTTCTCTTGTCAGCCCTCTCGAGCTAATAAGATATGCACAGTGCCTGGCGATCTAAATAACTAGCCGTGAAAGGAGAGTTGGAAAACATAATGAAAATTGGCAATAGCAGCTGGAATAACTCTTCAGCTGCCGGCTAGCACAGGGGTAGAGCATCGGACTACAGAGCGAAAGTTTGTTGGTTCATTTCTCGCCAATGCCCAAAGTGGTTGTTTGGAAAGACAGCTGACCATGTTATGTTTTTTGTACCGACCTTTCGTGGGGTCCTAGACTTAGAAGGCGGCCCTAAAATGCATTCTGCATTAAAATGACAGTTGGTAACACCACAGCAGCCTCTGTCACCTTCGAATGTTTCAGCCGTGCCCCCCGAACACGGGGCGCATTGTCATTCTCTGGGGTAACAGAAAGTGGCCAGATGACCTTTAATAGATGCACGCTTCATTTATTTTCATTATCTATGTATTAGGCTCGCGAGGGTGACTAGGACAAAAGCGATATGCTGTCCTGGGACGACATCGATTTCAACATACACAATCTCACTGCGAGCGCAAATCTCACGAGATCCTTTTGCTACAGTGATAAAAGCAGATGTCATTCTGACCGAGAAACAGCGACAAATATATTCAATTTTGAGTTCGCATACACCGAGCAAACATTCAGAAATACTGAACTGGGAAAATTTACATTTTTCTGACATGGCTTAAAAACTAGTACAGTCGAACCCGGATATATTGAATTCAAAGGGGATCGTAAAATAGTTCGATATATCTATAATTTGATATACAAATACATGTTAACTTGAGCTCCAGTTGAAATTTCTGCGCGTCTCTGC
Source organism: Ixodes ricinus (assembly GCA_037355805.1). Classification (NCBI taxonomy): domain Eukaryota; kingdom Metazoa; phylum Arthropoda; class Arachnida; order Ixodida; family Ixodidae; genus Ixodes; species Ixodes ricinus. The sequence goes on from JAZHYW010017275.1 coordinate 83,098, forward strand.
TAATATTGAAGGCCGCAATAAACGGGACCTTACCAAATAGAGCATCTAAGAGCCGCTAAATACAGTAGAGCATAGTTGGTGAAGATCGCAAACACCACCGCGTTTACGCGCGCGCCTAGCCACGACCTCCACATAGCACCTGCAACAAAACACAAAGATAATTTTAAAAGAAAATTAAAGAACTGGAAAAGCGAGTCACCTAAAACAGCTCTCGATCCATAGACTAAAGTTAAGCAAGCAACAAAAAAGAAAGCTCACTAAATTCAAGCAACAAAAAAGAAAGGCAAAAAATCAGCAGAACCCATCCTTTGGGAATGATTATCTACGTTAATGCGAATAGTATCAAACGGTGCGGAGTTATGCGCGTTCGTCAGGTGGCCGGCACACTCTAGATACGCCAGCCCACTCTTGAGGCGATTCTAAATTTGTTGACACTTTCACAGCCCTGCGCACGATCTCCGCAGCCCAGCACGTGCGTTTGTGTCACTTAGGAAGGCGAGCAAAGCACGCGCCATACGCACAAACACTCAAAATGGTACCGACCAGACTTTCTGGCGTCTCAGCTAGTCTCAACCAACGGTACTCTAAACGGTTGTTTATATCTTTACCATAGGACGCGCTTTACAGCGCTGTCACAGCTGCCGGTGCGCGCGCGTTCCATGCACGAGGGCTCATTCCGCTCTCGTGAGGCTGAGCACAGCCGCTACATCACCCTCTCCCGAGCGCGGGGAGAGGGTGAGCTAGCGGCCGTGCTCAGCCTCACGAGAGCGGGATGAGCCCTCGTGCATGGAACGCGCGCGCACCGGCTAGCTGTGACAGCGCTGTAAACGCGTCCTATGGTAAAGATATAAACAACCGTTTAGAGTGCGTTGAATGACTGCCTTCATAGCTCTGTGGTTAGCGCGTCTGCCTGCTGATCAAAGGGTCAACGGTTCGAATCCCAGCCGGCGCCGGTCTTTTTTATTTATTTATCGACCCGCGGCGTAAGAGGTTAGATAGCCGTAGATAGATAGATAGATACATAGACGAAAAGTGCGTGAAGTAGCCAAAGAATGCTATTCGCATTAAAAAAGAAAAAAAGCGGGCAAAGCAATAATTTTGAAAGAAAAGGTAAAACAAAGTAAGGCGTTCAAAGTGCGATTGCTCAACCGCAACACACTCCTCAACTTGACGAAGATTGTTCTTGGTTTTTGCTTATTTTATTTTGGGGCTAAGGAGTCGCGCAGCGTTGCCCTTTTTTTTTCTTCTGCGTATCCCTGCACATATGCTAGCTTGGCGGTCTTCCAGCTCCCCAACGCGATCTCTGTGCTCCCGGCCGCGGCTGGCGCAATCCGACCCCAACAGGTGGCCGGGGGCAGCGGTGGGTGCGGTGCTTCCTTTGCTATGCACCTTTTCCACAAGCGGTGCAGCCATCTTGAATTTCGTCACTTCTGGTATGCGGTAAAACATTGTTTTGATTGCTCCACACCGCTGGAAGGTGTTTACGAAAAATATGCGATTGGTCACACATTCTCGTTTTGACTCGCCTATATTTTCTAATAATGTTTATTATTATTAATAAATGTTTTATTATATTTTCGTCCCGCATACCAGATACAGAACCCATGTGACTGAGAACGACAGGAAACAGAAAACGTCTATACCGTCAAACCCACTTATAACGAACGCAATAGTTCCGCGAAAAGTGGATAGTTTTATCAGTAGTTCGTTATATCTGGACTTACCTTTAAAACACGTTATAAATAAGGAGAATAAAGCTGATACTGGTAGTTTTACTCTGCCAGTTCTTTATTTAGAGAAACTGTTTGCACGATTCTAACGTGCTCCAAATTCTAGCGCGCTGTAAGGTTTAGCTTTCAGATAATCAAATAGTAAATTGCTGCCGATTCTACCGCGCAGGTAAAATAATGAAGATGGACCATATACCTCGTAGAACACATTTTATGAAACGCACGCCAACACAAAATCAGCAGAACCCATCCTTTGGGAATGATTATCTACGTTAATGCGAATAGCATCAAACGGTGCGGAGTTATGCGCGTTCGTCAGGTGGCCGGCACACTCTAGATGCGCCAGCCCACTCTTGAGGCGATTCTAAATTTGTTGACACTTTCACAGCCCTGCGCACGATCTCCCGCAGCCCAGCACGTGCGTTTGTGTCACTTAGGAAGGCGAGCAAAGCACGCGCCATACGCACAAACACTCAAAATGGTACCGACCAGACTTTCTGGCGTCTCAGCTAGTCTCAACCAACGGTACTCTAAACGGTTGTTTATATCTTTACCATAGGACGCGCTTTACAGCGCTGTCACAGCTACCGGTGCGCGCGCGTTCCATGCACGAGGGCTCATTCCGCTCTCGTGAGGCTGAGCACGGCCGCTACATCACCCTCTCCCGAGCGCGGGAGAGGGTGAGCTAGCGGCCGTGCTCAGCCTCACGAGAGCGGAATGAGCCCTCGTGCATGGAACGCGCGCGCACGGCTGTGACAGCGCTGCAAGCCGTCTATGATATAAACAACCGTTTAGAGTGCGTTGAATGACTGCCTTCATAGCTCTGTGGTTAGCGCGTCTGCCTGCTGATCAAAGGGTCAACGGTTCGAATCCCAGCCGGCGCCGGTCTTTTTTATTTATTTATCGACCCGCGGCGTAAGAGGTTAGATAGCCAGATAGATAGATAGATAGATAGATAGATAGATAGATAGATAGATAGATTAGAAGTAGATAGATAGATACATAGACGAAAAGTGTGTGAAGTATCCAAAGAATGCTATTCGCATCCAATAAATGCCGTGCACTAGTCCGACCATGGTTCTTCGCTGTCCACAGAGGTAATTAATACTTGCTTAGGTCTCAAGCATTTTAAGTACCGCGCTTCCTGCGCATGTACGAGTGCGCGGCCATCGCCTCTGGCAGGGTCGTCTTTCAAACAACACTTTGCGAGCTCGTCAGGTGGCTGGGATTGCGAGGCTCACGCAGTGCCTGCGCCGTTATCTTTTTCCGCCAGCGTGATGCCCTTTCGTTCAAATAAAGCTCTTAGTGGATTTTTTTTTCCATTTTAAAACGACAGACACGAGTCCGTAGACGCGAGAGAATGTGCATGATACGGATACCAAAATGGTGAATGTAAACAAACAGTCACAATGGCGATGGGGCTAGCCACCTTATACCGAACATTGAGCATTGCAAACAGAACAAACGAGCACAGCATAGCGTGAGAGTTGACTTCCCTCTTCTCCTCTTCTCCTTCCCACGCACTCATAATCGGCAGACTACGCGACCCCGGGGTGTTTTCAGGGTGTCTACCAACCGGGAAAACCAGGCATTCTCAGGGATTTTGAATAGTCTGGAAAATCTCAGGGAAAACTCAGGGAATTTGTGCTTCTATCAGGGAATTTTTTTCTTTTTAAGTGTTACAGATGGACTTTTACAGTCCAAAATTCTTCAGATATCAATGGAATAGGCCAAACGTACAGTCGAGCCCGTTTTTATCACACCCATGTATTTTGAATTATTGTTTATATGAAACAGTCCAAACATCCCTTAGAAAATACATTGTTTTTCCGTATCGAACGCCCATAACTCCCATGGCGGGGACACTCAATGTAGCGAGGGGAGGGAAGACTGAGCACGGCCAAGCACAGCCGTTCTTCGCTTCTCCCGGGGTCGGATTGCGCCGGCGGGGAGCACATAGCTCGGGTTGCGGGGCTGGCAGACCGCCATGCCAGCATATGGGCACGCGGGGATACGCAGCGAAAAAGCAATTGTATAAAGCAATAAAAAAGGCAACCAATAAAAACAAAAAAGTGGAGCATGGCAAAAGCAAGGGGAAGGGCGCGCGTAGGGAGGGCAGGGAGTTCCCGCTGTTGGAATGGTCGCGTGCACTCTTTTTTCCGAACACCACTGTTGCTGCGCAACTCCCTAGCCCCAAAATAAAGTGAGCAAAAAAAAAAAAAAAGATTTCGTCAAGTGCAGTGTGTTGACAACAAGGGTTGAGCAATCGCACTTTGAACGCCTCATCTTTGTTTACCTTTTTCCTTCCCCGTTCCGGCTTGAGCGGCGTCGCCCTCAGCGTAACCGCGAAGTCATGTGATCCCGCCCCCCCTGAGGTTACATGACCTCACGGGGGGGGGGTCCGTCGGTCGGTCACGTAAACCTTAGTTTACCTTTTTTTATATTTTATTCGCTATGAATTTTACTAACCCCTCCGTTCTGTTTTCTTTTTGAATCCAATAAAGGTTACTCGTTACCATTAAAACTATTATGTTTTTTTTTTTTTTATACTATGCTTTTTAGAGATTGACAGCATCTGGCGACATGGTGTCAGCCCATCTTGATTTAAAACAAAGTTCTGTGTCACTCAGGGAATTTCAAAAAAGTACCTCGGGGAAAACCAGGAAAACTCGGGGAATTTGAAAATGTCAACTTGGTAGATACCCTGGTTTTTGCTTTTGTAGTTTTGTTTCCTCCCCGGGGAACTACGCCGCGCGGCTGTAGAAATGACCTTGAGTGTCTCCCGAAGCGCCGCCCCAAAATCTAGCTTTTCTTTTTTTTTTTTTTTGCGCGTGGGAGTTTTTTTTTGTTTTTTCTTAAAAGCGGATTTTGAGTGTTTGTTGTATCAGCACGGTGCTTTGAAAAACAGTCGTTTTATCTGGACCAATTTGAATGGGTAGGGCCTTGAATTCAGATATTTTCTGAAAGTCTGTCATTATAACCGATAGGTCGTTATATGTGGGATCGTTATAAGTGGGTTTGACAGTATCAAGTGTCCCCCGTCATGGGAGTTGGAGACAGAAAAACAACGCTCTTATACTATTACATGAGTCTTTTCAAGGGTGTGTTTGGACTGTTCGATATAAACAATAATTTGAAATACCGGGGTGTGATATAACCGGGCTCGACTGTACACACCATCGATAACCTTGTGTGCACGTATGTAGTACGCAAATCAAGAAATTTGCAAGTTTGAGGTCCCAAGCGCTGTAAAGCATTAGCTTATGAGGTAAACAAACAAAGCAGAAACGTTTCTGCCGCCCTGAAGCTGCACTATGACGTTGCCGCGTGGGCAGATGGAGTTTCTTCTTGGGGGTGTACCAGTTTATCGTTGTAACCGACATGCAATTATACGCATGCGGCACTGGTTAACCATGTCGGCTCGTAGCGTTTTTGCGGGTCGTTGTAAGGTGAAACGGAGTGTGGAGTGCTACAACCGAGGGTAACACTTTGCAGCTAAAATAAACCCGCAACGTTAACGATGAAATCTACGCTGACCCCGATCTCTAGCGCAAGTTTTTCGGAAGACTGCACAATCGCGCATAATCACATAATCTTGTCGGTGTGCGTTGCACACCGACAAGAAGCAGACGACGCCTTGGTCGGTGGGTGGAAGCACCTCATTCCTGATACGCAGCACGGTCTGAGGCTATACTGGGACTCTACTCACAAGCATCTACACTGGCGAGCTGCATGGAAAACAGTGATGAGTCTGCTCATCATTATTGTCATCGTTACATATTTAAAAAAAAAAAATAGCCCTCAGGACACAATTACAATAGGAAATACACTATAATCCATTTCGGGGGCTAGAAAGGAAGGGGGTGCAAATTTATGAGCATCGTTTATGGAAACATTGTGTCCAGGTAGTGCATCCAAGTCCCTCGGTAATGCGGACATTTGGTAAGAGACAGGGGACGACGAAATTTCACGCAACATACGAGAATGGTCGAAGTGAGGGAATTGAATCCTCGGTGTGTGAACGTGAATGCCCCATTCCTTCCTTCTGTATGGTGTTCCAGCAGCCAGGAGCGCAGCGGGGCAACGTGCCTTCGCCCAGGTTTCCCCAGGAGCCCGGGGGTGCCTCGTTCCCACGCAAGATGATCCGCATCGTGTCCCACAACGGCCGCCTCCAGATGCCGGGAGGCGGGCACCTGCGCATGGTGGCACCCCTCCTCGGGGCTCAGGTGGGAGGCCCAAGGAGCAGATTAGACAATCGTGTTTGGACAGAGTAGGTCGGTCTGAGTTATGGCAGCACTGATTCGCAGTATATCGTATTTACTCGCATAATGAATGCACCCCCCACAACAAGCATCAATATTTGAACTATTTTTTTTTCTCACGTAATGAACCCATTTCTAATTTTCGGCTCCACGAGTCTTGAACTGTGTCCAACTTAGCTAGCCGGCTAGCCACCAAGCTCACCAATTTTCTTCTGCCACCAAGCGGCCAGGCCAAGCCAAGCCAAGCCGCTCTCGTAATGGCTGCAATTACGTAGCTGCGGAAGGGATCAACCCTGAAATCGAGCAGTGGGCACGCCTAGCGAAGCTGGGGTCGAGGAATTGCCCAGCCCCGGACGTGCTTCGTCTATCGGATGCATTGATGTCAACAAACAAGCCATCGTCTGTGATCCGCTTTCGGACAGTGATGTCGTAAAAGTGGCGAGGCCTAAGAACGGTCGTGGCAATCTCAGTGCCGAGCGAGCTCCGTAGGGCGCTTTTCCTTCGGTAAAAGGCATGCCGAAAGCGCCCTAAAAAAGCTCGGAATTTATAGAGCATGGTTACTGTGGCACACCCACGACCAGCCTTGGGTGCGCCTCTGTCAGGGGAGACGTGCCACAGTACCCTGCCATGTCATTGGCACTCAAAGTGACATTCGTGCAAAGTGTGTAAATTCGGGAAAAAAAAGTGCGTTCATTAAGCGAGTAAATACGGTAGACGAGAAATCTAGCCAATACACTACAACCGCCGTAGCCACAGGGCATCTCTCTTGAATGCCTCTAGCATGCACTCGTGGCCTTCCACCGTTCCCGCTTGTGCAGGCTCGAAGCTTGCGAGTCCGCGAAGCATAATGGAAGGCAGGAAGCGGGACAACCGAAGAACCTCGTTGGCATTGTCATCCCATCAGGGGTCATAGCCACTGCAGTAGGACTGCTGTAGCGTGTTGCAGGCAGGTCAAGAAAAGCTCCTCCCTTCCCGTTTTAGGGAATGCTTGAGGGGAGGAATCCATCCATCGTGGTGAGCAGAGAGCTTTTGTGAGGGGCCTGCCCCGCCCCAACAACACACTATAGCTAGCATAGGTGACGCAGCATTTGTGGGGTGTGTTACTGGTTAGGAGCGAGCCAGATAACAGATTCTGCTTTAGAAATGTTGTTTGGGGACTGCCGAGTTGTTGGGAGCGTCCCCCTCGAACCGCTTTCTTCTCGATCCCCGCCGTCCCTACACCGAAGGCTTGTGTCCCCGCGCATGCAGGCACCCGGCGGCTATGTGGTGCTGTCCCCGAGCGGGGGCCTGGGTCCCAGCGCGGGCCGTGTCCTGGTCTCCAACCTGTCCGTGTCCACCACGGAGAACGGACTGCGCCAGCTGGGACGGACGTGCGGGGTCATCAGCGTGAGTCCCTTCTCTTCCCACGGCGTGGCGTTCACGTGGATCAACGTTAGTGGGTCGGCTCTCGACGGGCGAGTTGATTCCTCGGTTCCTTTTCCGACGGGTGCAGGAGATCATCCTGGACCGCACGGAGCGGCAGGCGGTGCTCAAGTTCAAGGAGCACCAGCAGGCCGTGCAGTTCCAGAAGAAGTATCAGAGGTGAGCGCCCGGGCTTTTACACCCCACTCATGGGGCCAGCGTCCTTTGGGAACCTTGTGCGACGTCCCGAGAAAAGGATACACCGGATGCGATCGAGAAAATGAAATTCGGCTTTTCGGCGCGCGACGTTACTCAAATCGAACGTTGAGAGAAAAAAAAACAAAGTTCCCCTATGAGCCAACGTCTATATAAGCCTAATATTCGTCGAACCAAAAAATGACATTGTGTTTCCTGTAGCATTTATTTGGGTGAAAAAAAAGCTCGCGGGAAAGAAAGGCAGTATTGTTTTCTTGCTTGCCGACAGGTTTTTCGACACATGTCGCACTGACACGTGGCACGTGTTGGGCAACGTCGGGTACATATGTGACGTGACATTACGTCGTGGTGCCTGCAATGTCACATTAGATCTTAACTCGCGGACTGACGAGCGTAAAACTGAAATTAAATATTTAATTGGCGAACTTGCCTTATTACTACAGTTGGTATGTGAAACGTTAGGCCTAGAATGTTTGAGCATCGAACATTTGGGGTTAGAGTAAACGCGAATCTTCTGGAAGTATGGAGTAGCGTTCCTTCTCAGCCATGCACGCGGCAATATATCCCCTGTACATTCCACATTTGGGACGTCTCTGAAGAGATCAAAGGAGAACTTTAACTTTTAGCGCGGGGTTTGCCATGGGGCTGAGTAGTATCGCGATACAGTAGAACCCCTTTGATATGTTCTCGGTTGAGGGGTACATGGCTTGGGAGGGTCAGCTTTTGAACCGTTCCCTTAAATTAATTCAAACTTTCAGGGTGAATTGAACCCCATTAGGATTGATGACATCTAAAGTTTCAGTCTTGTAGGCCAATTCTACAATATACTATGCTTAAAAAGCTCCAGAAAAAAGTGACTTCAGTAGGAAATGTATTTAAAAAATATAATAATTGCGATCCACAAAACGTTTGTTTTAATGTGAAGTAGAATACCCACAGTGCAAGTTAAGGTAAAAATGAATGGTAGAAAATGCAGTTCTAGAGAAAAACAATTTAACACCCAAAAAGTGCAAAAGATTTTAACAAATATCTGTGTTTTAAAATATTCACTTTTTGTCATGAGAAAGTAGCTTTTTCAGAATATGAATACCATAACTTGTTCCTCGGGAAATTTTAGTCCAGGACACCACGGAATGAAACCTTTACACTTTCAAAATGTCAAGTGATACATTTCCTCATACCACTTTTCCTGCCAAAAAGTGAGACTAAGAAAAATGCATTCGAAGTTTCAGTCTTAGGTACCGTATTTACTCGCAGAATGAACGCACTTTTTTCCCGAAAAATCGAGGCAAAGTTGGGGGTGCGTTCATTACGCGAGGTAAAATTTTTGCGTCCGTATTTACTCGCATAATGAACGGACCTTTTATCCCACAAAAATCGACGTAACTTCTTATCTCTTTGCGCGCGGCGCGGCGACTCCAAAGCCAAACTGCGATGCGCAAGCAGAATAAAGCCCCTCTCCATGTTTTTTTTTTTGCTTCCGTGTTTTTTTGTTTTTTCCCCGCCTTTCGCAAGTTGTTTTGTTTGCCCACGCTGCCCATGCTTTCGCGACCTTGCTGCACCAGGATAGAAAAGTGTGTTCATTTCGAGGGCTTCTCGCTTCTCTTTCCAAAGTGCCACGAGGAGGCGAGGGCAGGATCTTCATTATGTGCGCTTTGCTTGGGCGAGGGCTTCTCTGCTTTTCTTTCTTATCTCATCTCCTTGCGCGCGGCGCGCGACCCTAAAGCCAAACTGCGTCGTGCGAAAAAAAAAAAAAAGCTCCTCTTTGTGTTTTTTTCTTTTCTCTTAATTCCGTGGATTCTTTTTTTTTGCCGTCTTTCGCAAGCTGTTTTGCTTTGCTGAGGTGAGGGCTTCTCCGCTTCTCTTTCTTAACTCCTTGCGCGCGGCGCGCAACCCAAAATCCAAACTGCGCTGTGCAAAAAAAAAAAATATTTCTTTTTTTATGTCTTTTTTTTTTTAACGCCTTTTACAAGGCGTTTTGTTCGCTCACGCTGCCCATGCATTCGCGACCTCGCTGCACCAGGATAAAAAAGTGCGTTCATTTCGCGCGCGTGGAGGGAGGGGTCAAAATTTTGACGTCCGAGTTGGGAGTGCGTTTATTACGCGAGTGAAAAAAAAGTCGAAATTTTGAGAGCCGACTTGGGGGTGCGTTCATTACGCGAGTGCGTTCATTGTGCGAGTAAATATGGTATCTTTATTTTTATGAGTCCGAGGTAGGCAAGATTCACATGGGGCATTGTTAACACCTTCCTGTTTGAGCCTTCATTGTTCCTCTGGCAATAGCTACCAGGTTATGTCATTTGTAGTCAAGCTAACTTTTGTAGCAGGCATTCCTTGACAGATAAACTGGCAAGAACTAAAAAGCAAATCATACAAAGGAAGAGCAGCAAAAGCAAGAATATGATCTGTAGTAGAAGATATACTGTGAAAGGAAGTTACTGAAGATATTGCACTACCGGGCAGGACCAATCGTTAACCCTGTTTTAGGTCTCAACCAATAAGATTGCTCATACCAAATTTTCAGGACTTTTACATTTGGATGTACCGTAATATCCCGAGTCGTCGCCCACCCCCTGCCGCCTGAAATTCATAGAAAAAGTGGGGTGGGCCATGTCTCGGTGGGTGAGCACAAAAAGTTAATAAAAGCGGAGAAAGCCGCCCAGTTTTCTCTCCGTATCTAGCGCTGCTACGCAACAGATACATTAAACTCAAAACTCGATTTAGTTTTATTGTTTTATAGAAAAAATGCTCACGAAAGAATGTTTTACTACCGCGAAGTCCGTTGCTTGCATACGCGCTAGGAACGCCACCGATCTGCATAGAGCACGAACGTTTGTTCCGTGAAAACACGTCACCACTATGTTCTCCTAGTTAGTAAAAGAAAAAGAAGAAAAGAAAGAAAATTCCGCAAGAAAATAGAAAAACCAACCAGGCGCAACGAGCGAGCGAGCGAGCGGACCAAAGAAGCGACGAAGAGCGATGCTGGGAAAGCGGAAAAGCCGGCGATCGCGTGGCAAATACTTTGGCGTCGGGCCAAGTCGGGCGCCTTGTCAATCACAAGCTCTTGCGCAACTTTCTTGTTTTTTGCGTACATGCGTGCGTCCGTGCACGGCGTGCTATCAATAGGGGTTTGGGACGCTCTACTAACGTCTGTGTAGGGCGTTCCAGAAAAGCTTCATTTACCTGTTGGCTTTGTCTAAAACATTGCACAACCGCGGTCGCGACGTGCGGGGAGAAGGAGCGGGTTCGCGGCGACCTTACTTCGGCGGAGACAGACTTCGACCTTACACTCCGCGGTTACATCCCAAAATATGGGGCGTACGCTTACCTCGCGATTCCTGACTGGGTTAATGCTTGTGTTATCTTTCCGATTCTTTTTTTTTGTCGGATCGATATTTTCGTAAGCAAAACAAACTTTTATTTTGTTATCTTCATCGTTTTCTTTTCGCATGGATACACTACCACTTCGGAGTCGCTCACGCGAAAAATGCGTAAGCAAAGAGAGGGCCTTTCTCTCCGTTTTACTTTGTCACGGACGTCCTCCAACTGTAAGGTCCGCGGCCGCGTCATTTGGGTAGGATGAGTGTTTGCAGATCGCGGAGTCCGCGTTGGGGTATTTGAAGGGGTGGGCGATGACTCGGTGTTTTTTAGAAATCGATATTGGCCCAAAAATTGGGGTGGGCGATGACTCGGGGATGGGCGATGACTCGGGATATTACGGTATAGGGTTCTCCTGGCCATTTATACTTTTGAACTTGGAAAGCTTCTACGGGCTAAATCTAGAGTAAATGGCGCTTCCAATGAGGGTGAGATGTTCTGGCTATGTTTAACGAGTATGAAGCAGCGCTTAATAAAAAATGCAAAAAGCTTGCTTCCTGCTGACTTCGAGGGCTGCCAACATGTCGAAAATAATTTATTGTGAGATAAATCCTGCATGTTCGTAAATTAAATTTTCTGAAACCATTCTTTGGAAGCTGATGAACATAAACCTATAATTTTTGGGGAAACAAGTGTTTTCTGGAAATTTTTAATTTCGAGGCCATGTCCCCCCTTTTAATACGGGTTAATACGTTTTCCTGGCTGTTGCGTTCAAAAACGCCGGTCCCATTTTACTTACATAGAGATACATGTATCTGTTTCCTGCCTGTTACGTTTGCTTTCCCGGTTGTTCCGTCCAAAAGTCTCGGCGCGCCGGGCGCCAGGCTGCCACGCTGGCTTGGAAGCGAAGCTAGTGAAACCATGCAATGCGGGTCGCAAAGTATGCGTGGGCATGCAGACGCCCGTCCTCCCTTTACTGGTTTCCGTCTCTCCTCGCTGGGCTTTGCTGAGCCACAGCTTCCCATCTTGCCCGGGTGTGAGCTTGGAGCACAGCTCAAACGGGGAGCGAGGCTGGCGACTCTTGCTCTCTCTCTCTCATCTACCCTTATCTGGCACGAGGTGCACCTGTACGCACGCTGTGCTTCTAGTTTCTGTTCCGCTCGATTGCATGAACTGTGGTGTTTCGGAGTATGTGCACTTTGCGCCCATTGACGATGGTCATGGCATTGCGAAAAAGGAAGGCACTCTCTTTTAAAGAGAAGTTAAAAGTTTTAAAGAGAAGAAAGTGATGAAGATGTCGAGCAGGAAACGAACGATTACGCTGCACCCTCGTTTGCGGACGCGATCATTGCGTTGGACACCTCACGCCGCTACGTAAATGTTCGTGACTGCGCGGAGAGTGAGAGAGGACTGCGGCTCCAGGAGAAACAGCTTTTACTGCTTCACATTAATTCGAAGCGGCAGGCAGACATGACACGCTTTTGTGAACACGTCCGAGTCCTGAACAGTTCTGTAAGTACACATAAAATAAACCATTGTATAACAGCGGCTTTCTATCTCATGTGGACCCCCTAAGCGTGTTATCGGTTGTTACGTTTTCCGGATGATACGTTTTTTTTCCGCAGTCACCTGAAAAACGTATTAGTGAGGTTCTACTGTACTCTTGGGTATCTCTTTCTGTGTTGATACATTTGAGAAATTTGTCTCAGTAGTGAAATACATTTACAATGTATAGCTTGTGTTGCGATACTCTGCCAGGCTTGGGTATCTCGTTAGATTTGTTCTCAAAAATCGACTGTCAAGTTTCTACGATAAACTAAGAAACACCTTTTGGCACGAGGGGTCTCAAATTCTGCAGGGGGAACATTGCGTTCCCCCTGTGCTGAACTCTGATTCCCGCCAGTCCCTGATGTCATGTGACATTGTGCTCATGTGATATTGTGCCCCCCCCCCCCCCCACACACACACACACACACACACACACACACACACAGCATGTGCCAACTCATTTGCAACACATTCGACGCGTATCTGAGATTATCAAATACGATCGGGACGAGCTCAATTTTGTTTTTATTCGTCGACCCTATTGTTTGGTTTTTGAACACTTACGTTGAGCGTCTCCCTATTTGGCAGGCACATGCTCGACCTGTCCATGATCCAAGTGAGCCTGCTGCCGCCGTGATGGGGATCCGAAGGAGGGAGAGGTAGGACCCCCTTTTCGGTCGCTCCACTTCCACGGATCCCAACGAGGGATACCGACGCCCCCAAGCCGGATTCGTCGTAGCCACGAGAGCGTCGTGCTTCGTCGTCACCGCCGCTTCTCCAGCCGGCCGTCTCTCGTGCCCTCGCCGGACTGTTGCGGGACTCGCTCTCGTGAAAGTCGCGTAAATGCACTTGCCATTTGGTGGCTACGACTCCGTGAGACTGCATGGGAGCCCACCAAGAATCGTTTGTTTTGGTTTGTGTCTTAGACATTTTATTTTTTATTTTATTTTTCATGCGACTTGCACGCACGCTATGGGGGAACTGAGGCACGCTCCCAGCCGCCGCGCGTGACTCTCGGCCGTGCCCCTTGAAAAGGGTCGTAACTGCAGCGGGGAACGTCGTCTTGGTTCGATTTCCGCCAGTTCGTTGTCGCTTACCGGCGCAAGCGTCGCTCCGGTCGAGCGACCCCGACACGGGGTCATTGCCACGGACATGAAAACGACGCGACGCTGGAGGAGGACGCAACGGCTGCGTTTGCGAAACGTGACTTGTTCGTGGCTTCATCTTTCTCATTTGTTTAGTTTTCCCTTCGCCGCAGAGATGTCAGGCGAAAGGTCGTCGGGAGGAACATTTCGAAGAGAGTGGCCGTCCTTTCGAGACGCGTTGGACAATGCGGCGAAGCTCCCCGCACAAACGTAGCTCGACATATGGTCGCCTCGCGTTCTCTTTAGGATTTTTTTGCCCTCCGCACACACACCACGCCTGGACTTGCGTCGGTGACTGTGCGTGACATTGATTGTGACGTTCATTAAATGCATAAAGGAAAAAGAAATTGGGAAATGTTGTCTCTATGGAAGGACGGTCTCTGCGGTTGGCACATGCACGAAGACGTCGGGCCCCTTTCGGCGGGATAGGGTCGGTTAGGTTTGGGAGGAGGAAGCTCTTCCGGAGAGACGGGTTTTTCTGGCGACTTCCGGCATGCCCTAGCTTGGCCGCCTTGTTGACCTCAACGAAGCGCAGTTTGTCTGGTTTATTTACACCTGGCTGCGTTATTGGTTCCTCTTATGATACGAGGCGTACGTCTTGAAGTGACATCTGGCACGGGTGGAACCCCGAATCGGCGTTGTTGTGCAAAGAAATCTTGAAGGTGAATCGCTTTCACATTATATATTGAATAGATGGAGACTCATGTTTGTTCTGAGGTAGCTCTTGTTGTGCTTAATTCCTAGTTTGTATACCGGTTGATCATTAAGCTTCTTGCATTACCTGCGTCTACATGCAAGCACGCAACGTTTCGGGTGTCTAGGTCACTGCGTTCTTCGAGGTCGGGTGCATTTTGGGCTCTTGGCAGACCGTGCGCAGCACCTAATCTCTCTGCATTCGGGAGACAATCGCCGAAAAGTCTGGTCGTCTGTTGCGCAGTTTTTATGTTCTTCGCAGTAAGTGGGCAGGATCACACTTTCGTGGGATAACAATCTGACGTAGCGTCTGAAGTGCCTTCAAGCGGGGAAGACGGAAACCTCCGAGGAATTATGGGTGGCGTGGAAAGTTTGTTCCAACTAACGTGAGTCGGGGAAAGGTAGGGCTCAGACTGGCGATCCCAAGTTTGATTGTTTTCTCGTAACCTTCGAGCAGCCGGCGATGGCCAACGAGCACTAAAAAAGACTGAAGTGTTGGTTGCTGTCCAGAAAGACCGTGCTGTTGCGAAGCTACACACTCTGTCGTGCTTGCAAACTGGCTTTCGTCCCGAAGGGCGCTGCGTCGACTCGTGTAGTCCTTGCTGTCACTTTCGGTGTGCTCTAAGATAGAACTGTCTTTATTGCACTTGGTGCCTCGCTGGTATTGAAACTTTCAATCAAAAACCCGCACAACGCTCAAACTATCAACAATAATGTTGGAGCGTCTGAAAACCTCGGATGACCACGGAGATGCAGGGTCACAACCGGAATGAAGAGAAGCAAGGAGTGAAGGGCACCTGTGCAGTTTCCTAAAATCGTATGGGATACGTAACATTACTCTTCTTTGCATCGATGAACCTTGAAATATTGAAACCATTGACATTTCAGGACATTTCTTTTCCTTTGAGTTGACCAGGAGACGTTCGCCGCAAGAATCAAAGAATAGGAAAGATTAATTGTGCTAGTCGGCCATTCCTCCTGGATGGTGCATTTTACTGCTCCCAAGGGTGTTATCAGGGAGATTCTCTCTATGGTATTGCAATTTCCTGGGACACTTGTAAATTTAAAAATTCTCTAAAGTTTTGGTTTGGAAATTGCGGCATTTTTGTGTTGTTCATTTACCTGCACATTTGGTTTTTCTAGGCTTTTTCGTGGCAGCCAATCCATGTCAGTTCGATCCTCCTAGCTTTTTTGGGGGTGGTATCTGTCTCCGTTACATTTGGTAGTTGTATCCTTCCAACTAGTCATTGAGGATCATTGAGCAGTTCACCTTCACAGGTCTGAAGGTCCTGCATATGCCAGTGTCCGGACTACCTCGAAGCGATTTCCCATCAAAATTCCACGACAAATTGCCGCACGTCGACACTTTCCCTTGGCAAGTCCTTCGTAGTTCTTTTACTTTGCTTTATCATATTGCTGAACTACTTAAATTATAATTCTAGTCGAAGCGTGCTTCAATGGACCAGATTGTCTCCTACTACGGTAGCTCGTTCGTAGCTGTCTCGGTTGCTCATTCGCCGACTTGTCTTCTCTCGTCGTTCGCGTCCCACTTTGGGCTCGGGACAGCTTGAATTGGTCGGCGGTGGCCATCGATTGGCAGGGGTGCACGAATAAATCAGTGACCACACATCAATGCGGAGACATTGCCAGTTGAGACTCTCTCTTCAGAGGAGCCTCCTCCTCCCCATTACCCCAGCCCCCTCTCTCCTCAGCTCTTCCTCCCTCGCAAAAGAAGCGGGAGGTTGCTTCTGCCTGGGCTTCCGTTTCAACTTGAGTCGCAATTAGCGCAACTGCAAGGTGTAATCAGAGCCACTCGTGCGCTTTGCTTGCATTCACGAAAATCGAAAGCAAGGGATAAGGCCTTTGTGTGCATCGTTCAGATTCGCGATAGTTGAGAGCGAGGGATAAGGCCTCAATATGCTTTGTTTACATTTACAAGAGTTCAGAGTGACGGATAAGGCCTACCAGCTAAAGCAACCCCCTGGTGGATGAGAACTTGTGCAACGGACGCTGATCCTAAAGCTGAGGGCTCATGCTCGTAGTTTGTACTTCTCAGTCTGTTAGAGATGGCCGCGAGGAAACATACTCGAGTGGTTTGGTCCGAAATGATGTGGCGCAACTTTTGAATTGATGTTAAACTAGACGGGTCATGGAGGCACGGGAAAGATCACTCGAAGGGCTGTGTACGAGAATGCACCGTGCTCGGTAACCGCAGCTTGAAAAGACGGAACCTAAAATTTATGGCCGTGGGCCGCACGCTTCGTGGGAAAGTGAACGCACAAGCTTGGCTCATAAACGTGGAAATTACTCGAGTGAATGTGGCACATGGCTCCGGGCTTCGTCGGCACTTGGGAAAGCTTCGGCTGCATTCATTTTCTTTTTATGCGGAGTCTCTAATTTCCGTCCACATAAGACTTCAGTAATCTAGTCAGTATTTTCTGTCATCTGGTTTCTGTTGCATATAATCTGACAGGCTCGTTGTGGAGAAGGCGCCGTGTAACTTAAATTACGGTTGCGTGTCGAAAGATTCTTGGCTAGTCTAAAGCACGGCGCTTTAGACTAGTCGCAATCGGGTAGGACCGAGAGGGACAAGACGGGTTTTTAAGCCTTTTGCTAGTGACGGTGTAGGACCTGCTTCGCAGCATTGCGTCTGGTCCTTTGCCGTCGTAGGAGGCTTAAAACCGGTCTTGTCTCTTAGTCCTACTCAGTTGCAAGTGTGTGAATGGCACCTTAGCGCTGCTCGCTCCTTCGCTAGGGCACGCTAAAGAACCCCGTGTTGGTTTGGCACCTAAACTTTCCAGATTTACTTTGCCTACTTACTGCCGGTATGTGGTGACTGTTTTATTTACATTGCTTCGTACCCTTTGCTATAGTCTGTTTTGCTTTAGCGGGAGTGCGTAGCAAAGCCAGAAGCGGGGGTGCTTGGGTTTGTCAGGTGCACTCACTCACAGGCACTTTAACCACACCTGTGGCACATTTTAATGTAAGGAGCTGGCACTTCTAGTTTTTGATATGTACTTATACTATAGTCTGTTGCAACTCAAGAAGCTAGGACGAGGGAAAGGAAGGCTGGGGAGGAGGAAGCAGACGGAACGCTAGAGAAGAGAGGGGGAAACCTCCTTCTCTCTTTAGCATTCCGTCTGCTTCCTCCTCCCGGCCCGTCTTACCCTCGCCCTTCGTTCTTAGGTTGCAACAGACTATAGACCTTTTCTGTGTACTCTCGTCCCCAGCCACCTAATAGGCGTACCCGGTATGGGCGACGAAAAAATAATCCAACGTTTCAACCTGCAAATAGTAAAAGAAATAAAGGGGAGGCAAAACGAGAAAGTGTGACGGTTAGCTTATATCCTAAATGCCTTCTATTGGCGTGGCAAAGGCAAAACAATGTTTTCGCCCATACTGGAAGTGACGTCAATTCAAGATGGCGGCGCACTTGCAGAAAAGGTCTATAGGTGCGCATCAAAGATCAACAAAGTAGAGCATGAGAACTTAAAGCGAGCTTGTGGGCTCGCTTTAAATAATGGAGACGAGCACTTTTTAATTGCGCAAACCGGAACCTTACGAGGCTCATATCTCGTGTCCGTCGTTCATTATTAATTTTGGTTTTTGCCAGTGACTGCAGGGGGTGTTCTGTCGAGACCAAAGCAGCCCTTCTGTATTGTCAAGTTGTTAAGTGCCAAGCAATTTATGCAAAAACTTCACCAAAATGCAATTTCTTTTTTTTATTGCAAACTTTTATGACACATTTTAAACAAAGATGGCACGGGGTACAATATTTACAAGTTGTAAATATTGATCGAAATTTCCATCATAACACGATGAAATGCGTGACAATCTGATTCATCGCATTAAGCACTCAAAAGAAATTCCCAGTACCCGAGCCCGTCTAGAGGGCCGTCGTCATGGAGGTCGACATTGGCACCGGGCGTGGCAAGTGAAGGGGTTCTGCAACAACTTTTTCACTGGTTTTTAATTTGCACCGAACCTGAGCGCACTGAACAGAGTCACTAAGTGAAACTTCTTTTCTTGAAATTCGCTTTATTTTAAAAGGTATAGGCAAATCAAAATGATAAAAACGAGCAAAAAATAGCCGGTTTCATGACGTCCCTGGTCCTGGCTTGGGTGGCCAATGGTAGAAGCGAAGCGACTGGCCAATCGGCTTTGGTTTGCGTTGGCGGTCGCTTCCCTACAGCTGCGTGCGCGTCAACGGCTCATTGTTTGCTTCAGCCCTTTACCATGCTTGCCGAGATGAATTTACTGGATTCGTCAGGCTTGGAGCTCCGAATCTTCGATAGAAGTGCGGAGCTGGGAGTAGTACCGTACGAGGACACTCTTCGTAAGCGTCTCGGCCCCAACTCGATGATGGTCAAGTTCTGGGCAAGTTCTGAGTGTGTCTCCTGTGGCGCGAGACCACAGGAAACAAATTCATACTTTTGCTTCTTACAAAATGTGCCGCTGGCGTCGTGCATCGTCTGCTAGGATCCGCTGGCGTCGTGCGTCGTCTGCTAGGATCCGCGGGGGCGCCTGCGCCGCTTCTTCCAACCCTTGGTGGCGGGTATGTCGACGGGTCATTGCGCGTTGTTTCTTGTTTCCCTACTTAGTAAACTGGATTTGTTTCTTTTCTCGTGTAAAATACTGAACAAAAACTACTTCCATATATAATTTAAACTGTTTGCGCCATTTGTGTTTTGTCTTTCGACTAAAAAAAAACTTTTAGCCGCTCTGACCAGTTGTAAGGCAGGAGCTGACCGGGACCGACGACATCACGAATTCGTCACATGCCACGCACATGCGGCACCACGGGGCGTCCCCGTTGGAGGAGGGGGAGGTTTTTGCGTTGTCCGGTAAAAATATGACTCACTGATATTTAGTGACTCTCTCCGTGCCCTCTGGGTTGCCCGAGCCACAGGAAATGTGGAAGTGGAAACAGCAAAAAGATAGACGTTTAAATATGGTTGCAGGGCCCCTTTAAAGGGCAACTCCGCTCAATTCCAAAGATTTCGGGATAATGAGTGATTTCGAATTAAAAAGCCCTAGTAAAAGACACTACGTCGTTTGCTGCGCCAAAAATGGGATATATATTTTTAAATCTACATTTTAACACGAGCGGAAATCGAAACCGAAACTTCGGCTCCGTCCGGCAACATTGGCCTCGGGCCGCCAAGAACATGACCATCACATGGTACGAGATGTCACGTGATCCTCGGCCCAACGACGGGCGAGATTGGGGCGGGCGTGTGGCAGGCGTGAGTATCGTCTGCAACGCACTCTTCGCCATGTTTTGGTGTCTACGGCATTTGACGGCGTCTGCACAACTGCGGCATAAGTCTGCGCACGTGGTGTCCATAGTGTGGACGAAACTTCGAGAGACAATAATCGCAAACGGTGAAACGACGACGGTGGTTGTGATGCGGAAGACGGCGGTAACAGCGGGACCACGGCGGGCGGCCGGACCGCTCCCAAGAAGCGCGCTGCACAGGCGCGTTACGCCAATCACGTGGACACCGCTGAGCGCCGAGAGGCGCGAAAGGCAACGTTGCTGACGTCATGCGCTACGCTCGCCCGGAGAATTAAAAACAAGCAAAAGGGGGCCATGATGATGACGTTTAGCTCAATGTTGGCTCCGCCCATGCTGTAGCCTTGGCTGCGCTGCTGGTTGCGCCTGAATTCGCCCGCTCGAGTCAGCCGATTTCGGCAACTTGGCGAGTTGCAAAGTTTGCCGGACCGTTTAAGAAACATTTAGACAGAACTGCGTCGTAATATTTGACGTGTGGACTTCCTAGGCGATATTGAAGAGGACTGCATTGTTTTTCAAAACCAAAAATGAAGCGGAGTTGCCCTTTAAGGGAAAATGGTGAAGTGCCCGTGGAGAATTCGTCGCATCCACCTAGTGGTCGCCAACGTTTGAATCCTCTTCACACTCTTCTTTAAAATCATCACTCCCGTCGCCATTGTCTCGCGCAAAATCATTGTCATTCGAATTTTAAAAAAAACTCGTCGAGCGACGAAGCGCGCTTTTAAGACAAGCGACGAGAGTGACGAAGCGTCAACTGTGTTGCTGCTTTCAGCCTGTCACGAAGTAATGAGCCAATAATATTTATTCAAAATATTGGTGTACTTGGAACTCGAAAACAGTCGTTCCGCGGAAGTCAGGGAAGGCTCGCTCGATGTATTATTTAAGATGACTCTTCCTTCGAAATATTTGTTTCTATCGGTGCCAAAATATTCTAAATTAGCATTATAATTGAGAGAATCTACCGCGAAATATGGAACAGTGTCTTCAGTTGTACGCCTTTGCGGCACTATGCGTTGCAATTGATTGTATCGCCGGTTCTCTTTACCTTTCTCGATATGTTGAACCACCGTTCATTCGTGCCTCATACGTTCATTCGTGCGTCATAATTATAGTCTTTTTACTCACGCAGGGTGCTCTCTATACTACCTCGAGTTCAGCGCACAAAACAAGGTGCATGCCATGCCAGTCATTGGTCATAAAAGGTTATGTCCTAACCTCTGTTTAGGTGGCAGTTTGCTTTTAGGCATTAAATCTCAAGTTCCTCTCCATCAAGTGCTGATGCTGTTTCATCAGTATTTGGCTTCAATTGAGTTTTCTCTGTTCTGGCATCCCTGTTCCGAAGCTTAGTTCATTTCCTTGGAAGTATACACTTTATTGAAAGGCAATGAAGGCGCAGCTAGTTCCGTTTTAAAACCATGTAGCCTTGGGGGTTGGAGTGGATATTTTTGGTGAGAACTGGGACGATTTTATTGGCCCTTGGAAGGACGTTCCACCCAGTTTCATTGCTGGTCTGAGAGACCGGTCCCTTTGGTGCACACAAGTCGCATAGAGGAAGCTTACACCTTGCACTTGCGCTTCGGCAGAAGCTAATCTAACGTGCTTTGGCTTCTAGAATCCCTGGTCTGCTGTTACTTCACTTGATCTCAAAGAAGCTTCTTTTTTTTTTTTTTGTAAAAATGAAGTTTAGAGGGTTTTTTTTTAAATTATTTCTGCAAGAATGCTGGTGTAGTTGTTACTCCTGTATTTATTTATTATTTGTTTTATATGGTATGTATGCAACATGTTAACCAAGATTTATTGGGGATGCTTTTGGAGTCTTGTGAACCTCCTTTGTGTTTAGGTGTGGAACAAAACATTTCGGGCAGTTGTTGGTACTTTTGGAACCACGAGCATTTTAGTGGCCCTGTTCCTAATTATGAAAGCTTTTACACTTTTTGCCACGTGCAGAAAGTTTTGCAAGAGCATGCATGTACTTAGACATTTTATGTACAGTGTGTCAAAAATCTCAAAAAGCCTTTTTTTTTTTTTAATGCTTTTGATGGAGCAATGGTTTATGTCTCACTTTTAGCTTGTGTTCATGCTACCCTTTTACAGTAGCCCATAGTATATAAAAAAAATTCTACAAATGGTTAAGAGTCTTGGCATACCGTGCCAAAGCTCGGGGCTTTTGCTATGACACCCTAGAAAAATCTTTAAAACTCCTTTGTGTTCAGAAACTATTGCATAGAAGGGGGCTTTGCAGTGTCTCTACTGCTTCTATTTTACTACAGCGCAGCTCTTTTAAAAGTTTATTGTGCTTTAGAATACTCCAATGTACCGACAGACACACTCTTTGTGTCCGCTTTGGGCTCGACTTTAGTTTATTTCTAACCAACCCAGCTTGCTGAAAGGGCTCGACAGAAATCGAGCTTTGCTATGCTCAAAGGCAGCATTGACCCCTGTCGGCAAGACGGGCATAGACTGTGCTGACTTGGTTTGCTGTGCCTGTGGCGTGCAAATAGTCAATTGCCCCCCCCCCCCCTTTTTTTTTTCTTTCTTTTTTTCTGTACTGTTTATACAGCTTGAGGTCTCTACCTCCTTGCTTGGGTTTTTTCCTTAATTCTCGAAAATGTGTGCAGTGAGCTTTCATTTTCTCAAATCCTTTGAGTTTCTTAGGCTGTCATGGAAGGACCAATTGAGGATCAAAGTAACACTTGAAAGAATGGCCTCAGGTTGTCAGTCACCATTCTTTAATGAAATTTGACTCCACAGAATCTATCTTCTTGGCAAGGGTACAATGACAGCATCTCCGTGGTAGCTTTGTTCACTCATTGCCAGTTAAGTGCCTAGCCCGGTACAGCTGCAGCGACATTCTTTGCCAGATACCTTACTTTTAAAGCATTTGCAAAACAAGGAGGAGTCTACACTAAACGGTTCTCTTTATCTTGAGTCCTGAGGGACGAAACATGGTGCTTACAGGGAATAACTTGGGGGTAAATTAAAAACGGTGCATATGAAGTTATTTGTTATAACACTTTCATAGTTATTTACTGGTTTGTAGTCACTCTTGCATTGCAAACAAGATATCTAGTAGTCTATTACTCCGGCTCACAGCTTTTTCTCCAGGCTCTCGGTCACCTTTACAATAGACGTCGACGCCCTCTTAATAGAGTGGCAGCTTGCAGCACCTACTAGCTAATGTGGCAATTATCGCAGGCTTCCATATTTTGGGATTGCACTCTGAACTTGTATTGGATGGACAGAAGCGCCGTGTTTGTTACTTGACGCGGACTGGGGTCCAATCGCGCGCTGGACATGACGCCCACATTGTGAGAACAGCTGTTGCCTGTTCCGGCTTTGTAATGCATCTATTGACCACTGTAATTACCATAGAAGATCAATGAAGTAAGGACCTTTTTCGTTTTTTTTTTTTTTTTTCATCACAGATACAATGACATGTACAATATTCAGTCGCGAACTTGAGATTGAAAATTGGAAATGCTACCTTCTTTTTTAGTATGTTCAAATCTAATATTTGAATGCACATTTTATGGTTGTATGCACAGTAGCACTAGGTTTATGAGGAGAAAAAAATGATATCAAGCTCTTAGTTAGGAAGTGGAAATGGGCTGTAAATTTTGGACAACTCATCTTGATTATCCACCTGTGAGCATCATGTTGCATTTTTAAAAGGGACACTGAAGCAATTTTGGAAGCTTAATTTAATGGTAGTTAAAGCAACGAAGTCCTAATCCAAACAGACATTTTCCTACCCTATGCTTCAACTGAAAAGTACCCAATAACCGGAAGCATGTTAATGAAGTAATTTTTTACCTTGGGGTTTCTTCATTTTCTCAATAAAATAGCAATCGAAAGGAACCTAGGCAGAATGCTTGGAATAGCTGCAGCTGTAAACCTCCCAATAAAGCTGGTCAGGACGTTGTTCTTTCTTTTCTACTTGAGTCTCGAGATATGAAAGCTCACTGCAAGTTTAATTTGAAAGGCATTTATGACAATGACAGTGACTCTGCTAACAGCATTTAGCACAGCCATGATTAGCCTCTTCTTTTTTCCCTTTCCGTTTGAACAATTGAGAAAAATTCTGAGATGTGTGCCACTATGGGATGACAGGACAAGCAGAACAAACAGATTGGTTTGTATGTTTCAGCATGGTCTCTTTCACGTCAAGCTAGATAAGAAAGGAACCTGAAGCTGCGAGTGAGAAGGGGAGCGAAAATAATATCTAGTACCTCGGGCCTTTCATTTGCGTGGAATGGAGATAGTCTGGCCACCCTTAAACGGAGAGAAGTAATGGCAGCTGGTTCTGAAAGACAAAAACGAATACTTGTCGGAAGTAGGGCAGCGATTCTTTCCTTCAGGCAGTTATTGTGGATGAGGCACACAAATGGGTGTCATCTGCTCGGGTTCTTTTACCGGACTAGAGTGGTCATCGCAGTACTGTCGCATTTTGCCGGCCCTCCACTTTTACACGGTGAATCACAATTTTGTGAAGGCACCATAGAATGGTGGCCAGAGCCCCGAAAAGAGTGATTCCATCTATGCCATTTTGGAGCGTGCAGTTTTGTCTAAAGAGTGTCACATGACCTTGAACGGCTCTGGCTGACGCTTTTGTGTCCACTTCTGTTTTCCTGTTCGCTCCAGTGGGGTAGGTCGTGTCCTGGTGGCTGGGTGAAAATGAAGGCACGAGGAATGCATTGATGTTTCTTGCTCAGAGACCCCATCTCTTTTTGGTTGCTCGTCTCTCCGTTACATTGCGACGCCACAACTCTGCCAGTTTTGACAAAGCCGTTCACAATGGAAAGTTGCAGGGTTAACCTTCTCAACGTCGTGCCCGTGCGTTTTATCCCGTGGGTTTCATTCGCTTTTTGCCATTCTGACCTTGCCTAGCTGAGCTCTAGGTGTGGTTTGCTACGCTTTTAAACATTTTTTTTCCACTTTTCTTGTCTTCATATTGTAGCCCAAAAGCATAAATCGCTGGATTGCCACGACGTGTTGAGTATTAGGTACGCACTGTCGTGGATTTCTCGAGTGATCGAGAAATGGAAAAATAAGTCCGATTAATCGGAAGTTGCAAGGAGGAGCGTTTTACGAAGCTGTCCTAGAAAACTAAGGCCAATGATGACGACTGTGAGAGAAGTGAGTAAAATTTTAGAAACTGGAACTAAATGAAAAGAGTTTTGTTTTAGATTTATGATTTCGTGGTGATATAAATATTCCTTTCTTGATACAGCTTGTAGAAATTCTAGACTGAAGATGATCTCGACAGCGATCGGTTAATTGTGGCTTTGTCAATTACTGGTGGTGATGTAAGGGCATGTACTGTGCTAAAGCTTTGCTCGGAGATGCTGTATTTGTGCTGTGCATTGCTACCTACTGCTGCTGGATGAATTGGCACATTTCACTTTCCTTGGCCAGGGAATGCGCAGGCCTTGCACGTTCCTTCCTTTCTCGGGAGCTTTCAGCACCAGCTCACGCACGTTGGGCTGACGAATGGTCTGTTGCAGGGGAGGCCAACCCCTCATGCCTCCTCACCACTTCCAGCTTCTTTGTACAAACTTCACCACTTGGGATAATTCACGATGCAAACAAGATAGCTTTCGGGGGTCCCTCAAAGGTTGCTTTTGCCCTCGGTGTGTGCTATGTTTCGAGTTGTAATTTGTACAAAGTAGCCTTCTTTCTTGTCTACACGGTCGGTGGAGGTGGTGCTAGAAGTTGAGCAGCTTTTGGGGCAAGGACTTCCCTCATATTTTTCTAACCCAGACTATGGGGGCTTGCTATTACTTATATTTTTTTTTATTGGTATATTATATATAATTTTATATTATTTTAGTAATATTATTTTATATTAATATATTATATATTATTTTATATTGATATATTATATATAATTTTATATTATTTTAGTAATATTATTTTATATTAATATATTATATATTATTTTATATTGATATATTATATATAATTTTATATTATTTTAGTAATATTATTTTATATTAATATATTATATATAATTTTATATTATTTTTATGTTACTATTCTTATGATTTAGTGAGTGCAAACTGAAACTCGTCAACTAGACGAGTTTCGTATCATGCACGGCAGCATACCTCTGCTCGTGCAAAGTTGGGTTGGCTTCTCCATGGCATGTCTGTATTTCCTGCACGTTATGTCTTCCTTTTGCTGAAACCAATGTTGACAGCCTTCAAAGAATCTCACGAAACCAGGTCAGTTTTTATTTCTTTGAGCAGGCTTCAGGAAGATTGCAGTGGCTGTAGAACTAGGAGATAAATTGCAGTATGTTGTTAGTGACAGCCCTACGATTGAATGAGGTAACATGTAATTGTGGTTGGCCCTTAAAGCTGCGAGAGCAACCTGGGACCAGGTCCAGTTTCCCAACTCGTGATGCTGGTGCTGACTTGTTCTCTTCTGTTGCTGCTGTGGATCTGTTGGCTCTTTTGAACCTCTCCTCCATTCGCTTGTGGTTGTGTCACCCTCTCACTACAGCACAATCTGCCTCCTGCATGCATCTGTCGTTGCTCAGAATGGTCCTTGCTCTGTGGAATCTACTTAATCCTAGAGCTCTAACAGCACCCTAGATTCATGGAACTGATCACGCTTTTGCGGGGTATGTGCATCGCATCTTTCTATTTGGACTTTGGGTATGAGCTGTTTCCAAGCAAAGCGCTCAAGTGTGGTAATGTTATTGGCGTTTGTCAAGAACTCGGGATCTCTTCCATATTCCAGCTGCTGCTTCTGGTCTGTACAGGTTTTTCAGCCTCTGTTTGGGAAGCTCCCCCAAGCTGGAGTTTGTCATGTCACTCGGACGCAACATATGCTCCCTATTCTCGGGTGCTTTCAGCATTGCTGAACGTGTCCTTGCCCTAGGGCACCTTATACTTTGTGTTTAATGTTGGAGCATGTTCGTTGACCCCATTTGCAAGCTGCCGCTAATGTCTCTTTATCGAAGCATAGAATGACAGGTCAGCGTGTTAGGACCACCATCTAAAGTGTGGAGGGCAGGCTTTACGGCCAAGTTTGTTGTTGCAGGTTCTGTTAGCTCTTCAGACAGTGGTCATGGTAATGGTCAAGGTAAGTATTGGCCACCGCAGTGCTGACCATTTAGGGATGGCTCTCCATTTCGGAAGGACGACACTCGGGCGGTACTGCAGAACACTGCTCCTTCACAACCTTCTTTCAAGCGGTCTTTTAGTAGGATGTGCTAGTTGTTCTCAGCAGTACTAAGCAAATATTGTCTTCCGAAGTTTTTTACTGCCAGTATTTATTATCATGGATCACCCGGTGCATTTAAAAGATGGATTCTGTTTCAATGGCT
The DNA here is from genome assembly GCA_037355805.1 of Ixodes ricinus. Classification (NCBI taxonomy): domain Eukaryota; kingdom Metazoa; phylum Arthropoda; class Arachnida; order Ixodida; family Ixodidae; genus Ixodes; species Ixodes ricinus. Next base: position 110,040 of record JAZHYW010017275.1, read on the forward strand.
AAACTTAAATTTGAAGCTCTGTTGGGTTGAATCTGAAGGGCTTGCAGAATGATGTCCTAAATGAGAATTGCAAAATGATTGTAACTTTCCAACTGTGCTTCAATGTGTGCTCAAGCATGATCACACACTATCATTGCATTCATATCAGATTGTGACTAAGATTTGTACCTAAGGGTCACCGTGTGTATATTATGTTTATTTTTTCCTCACCCTGTAGGATTTAATTTTGACTTCGATGTGGTGATGTCTGTTCAGCTGCGTGCTCAATTTTATTTATCTGCTTTTTGTTGGTGAGGATAGCACTGCATCTGTTAGTTCAACATTTATGCGAAGTGCTGTTACACCATTTCCAAACACTGGTACTAGTCCGCACCTTCGAAGACATGCTCCACTTCATGTTTTGTGCATTGTCATTGTACAGATATGGCTCGAAGTGTTGGGTATGATTTCAGCCCATGTGATCTGGTTGTGCGCATTATTGTAAGAATTGGTGCGAGACAGCATGAAGACTGCATAGCCCCGTATTTATAAGAACCAAGACTCATGAAAGTGCAAGTCTCAATACAAGTCTTAAGGATTGTTTCTTTAAGTGACTTAACATTGTTAGGGGCACTATGAATTCTGCCAGACCTTCCAAACAACTACCTCTGTCGTGTTTACGACGAATGTGCGTTAAGCCAGTGGATGTACCTGAAGATGACTGCCTTTGCGTGTGATATACACTCGTATAGACTATATTTTATGAGACCAATTTATTGGTTCTACGTCCATTACGACGGGTCTCTTTACAACCCAAGCTTTCGTTGGTGATGTTTTTCGAGTGCTACTTGCAGTAAAGCTTTTGCACGCCATGTTCTATCGTGTTTCTATACAAGTATAATGTGGCGGTCGTAAAAAAGTAATAAATTTATTCTCACTTATACACCGTGCACTGCTCTTGCTTGGCGCATTAGAAGACCACTTTGTTGGCTCGAAGCCTGGCGATTTCCCGGGCACTGAGGAAATCCGACAGCACCTCGTCGGTGTGCTCTCCGAGTAGCGGAGGAGGCGAACGCACGGCGTTGATCGCAGCACCAAATTCCACAGCTGGTCCTGGGTTGCGGGGCACACAAAAAGTAGTTCGACTGTGATGCAGATATTGCGGCGCTTACTTTTGCGAGAAAATAAACATTGCCGGTATATTTGGGTAGAATCGCTGCAGAATTATCGGCCCAATATTGGGACAAAAACCAGGTTTCCTGCAAACTCTCGAAAATGAAATTGAGGTTCTTGAGGGCCTTGGAAGAGGGTAAATTTTGCATACACTCCGTTTCACTTTAGGACGGATTGCAGCGGATGCCAGAAGTCCCGGCCAACCTAGTGCTGCGAACATGTCGCGTGCCTTTGTGCCCAGCACGTTGCTGCGCCCCTCCCGAAAGTCATGCGCCACTCTCACGGCACTGGGTTAACTCGACGACTCGTAGCGCCTTCTGCAGTCTGTCGTAAGGTGACAGGGAGAATAGCCCTCGATGAGCATTTAAGGCACGAGAAAGGAGAGAACTGGAGATGCAGGCGACACTAACAGCCTCAAGGAGAGTGAGAACAGCAAGGACTATTGTAAAGTACTTATAGCTGTTCTGTACAAGACAGCCTACGACAATTGTTCACCCTTGTCACTGTCACGAAATGTGGAGCTTTCCTTAAAATTGATTTCTATGGTTTGTGTTTTTGAAAAAGTCTCAGCATGACATTGAAAACCAGCTCACAAATTTGTGGAAACCTTGAGAAGATTTGTGCCAACTTTCAATGAATCTTCTCATGCTTGTATGTTCTCGCTCGACGGTCAAGCGAAAACATGGGAGCTTCCATCTGTAAAGAGAAGCATGTTGCCTCTGGGCACCACTCGAGGAGCTGCGTTTTCATGCGACGACATGGCGACAAAGTGCCTAGAGAATGCACACGTCTTGAAGAAAGTAGCTGTTGCTCCCAATCGTCGGACAACAACTTCCACGTGTACCGAATGCTCCAGTTTGCTCTGACGCCGAATTGTTGCGTGATGGGGAGGATCTTTCCCTCTGCCACGGATAAATGCAACAGATTCTAGCTGGGAAAACTGTTCTTACCTACTACAGACACTTCACCCGCAGTCTTGTGTGGGAGCTTCACCACCATCTCTCGTCCCTGAACATTTGAAAAGAGTAAAGGAGCATCACAATCCCGACAGTATCGTTAATCGCCATTTTAATTGTTCCGCGTTACAGAGACGGGAATTTTTCGCTGACACTCGATGAATAATAGTATTCTAGTGCTAATCAGCTAGCTGTTTTAGCGTATGTTTTATGCAACTGGCAGCTGGGTAGCCCTCATGCACCAAGTGTGGTGGAAGGCCGGTGTGGCTTGAGCCACCTGCAGAAATAATTGGCACGAAGGAACAATGCAAGACACCCTGTTACTCCAGCTGTTTCACTTAACTTCCACTAAATGTGTGGGTATTCCAGGAACAGCAGTAGTGGAAACACCAAACAAATTTCATTGCTGACAGAAAATTGCAAAGATTTTTTGTCCGCTCTTCGTAAACACTGATGGTTGATCCACCGACGCAATCTTAAGGTTTGGCCTGGACAACCATTACAATGTTTTAAAGCTTCTTGAAAACTACTGAGTAGTGGTAAGCTGACCTCAAAGGGGACAATTATGTCTCATCTGCATAAAATCTAGTAGATTCAGTATATTTTATTTAAGTCAAGTTTGGATTTGCTTTTTTGTCTTTTGAGGTAAAGGAAAAGTGGGAACACAAGCAGACCAGCAGGGGCTAAATTCAGCCTACTACATATAACCTGGCCAAGGTACAGGAAGCAGAACCGGCATTAATGTGTCTATGACCTTGTGTGCATTTTGTCCTCTCTTACATCTACAGTTGAGCAATGTTGAGCAAGATGAAAGACAAGCTGACCTTGTAAGCTATGATAACCGGTAGTTCTATGTCACTTCCTTTAACAATGGTATAACGAATTCATGTCTGCATCCTCTAAAAATTGTTATTCTGTTGCGTGCATTGGAGAAAAAAATGTTTTTTCTCCAATGCACAAATATCTTTTGGCTGAAATTGCAACTTCTGCGGGTGGGCAGTTGATGCCGACCTCAGCGGCTTCAACAAGCTGCACTTTCGCAGCTTTTTCTCCTGCCTCCATCGCCCATTTTGTATTGTGGGAGTAAATAAAATGAATTGAATATGTGTTGCCATTTTCGCTTTTTACAGCAAGAGCTCTTTGGGCTCGTCCGCCAGATGCCAAAGACAGTAAACATGATTTATATTAATTTGGAACGACTACAACTTTAACCGATTTACGGCAATGCAAGTTCCTCGACGTGTGCAACGCGTCTGTGTCATATCAACATATTCATTGGAGCTCTGTGAATGAGCCGCAAGAGAGTTGGGGGTTCACAAAGTTTGAGAAGCGTCGTGCTAAGTCACCGTTGCAAAGGATGGCATTCCCAAAATGGCGGCACGTAGAGGGTTACACTTGCCTGAGGGTCTTGGAAGACCTGCTGCATGTTCTGGATTGGTCCATAGGGGATTTCCGAGCCTTCAAACAGGGTGAGCCACTCCTGCGTCGGCTTGCTCTTGAACCTGGTCAGTAATCGAGGAGATAGGCATTGTTCCATCGGTGATGATAAATTAAGCCTGGCAATGTTCCCACGCTGACACCGGGTCATCCAGCGGTCCGATTTTGGTCAAAGAAATTTTTTCTTTGATTTTGGTCATTGAGAAATTTTTCCTCCATTTCCGAGCCTACGATTGGGCGGTTCATTAGGTACCATTTAGCGGAAGAAGTCTTGCGGCCTTCTATATGCTTGGCCTGAGTACTCCATCCACTGGTTAATGTCAGTTTGTGTACGGCAGCAGAACAACTCGCAATTAGCAAAGGAAGCGTGGGTTCTCGATCGCTTCCAACGTGATATAGCAGACGATAACAATTTCGGTCTGCGTTGAATCTCGCTTTGGACCGGCACTCGCTTCGCGGAAGACAACTAACTTTTCTTTTTCTTTGTTAGCAAACAACGTTTGGTGCTTTCACGATTTATTTCCATCTGGGAATGGCGCTTAATAGCAGACAAACCCCGTTCTTTGCTCGCAGCGGTGGACAAATCGCCTGGATTGGTACCTTAGCTCGCTCTATGAGAGTCTAACTCAACATCGCTCTCGCTCTCACGGTGAAAAGAATTGGATCCCAGATGAAGTGGCTGTTTGCATTCCAGTTCTGCCGACTCTGCCTCAAGCTGGAAGAGAGAGCTCTTCGAGGAACTGCCGCAGCACTGGCACAGAGTCGTACTACCAGAACTGATCAGGCAGTTAGTGTTCAACTGACTTCAACATCACACTAAAAGCACTTCAGGGTACTGACTAGCATCAGTCATTGAGTTTGATGGAAGTGGGGATTACTGCTTCTCTATTGCCCGGGCTTTGAAACTGTTTCATGACACGGCAATTAAATGTGCGGGCTTAGGTCTTGCTGATCAGTCTTACTGTATACAGGGTGGCTCAAATTAATCCGACGCTGTAAACCGAGCCTTAATTGTTGGTGCCTGCACGTAGAAAGCTCCAACATTCATTGAATTCATCGAACTTATCCAAGAAACTAACAGATTGCTGACAAAACAAGTTTCACGCAAGTTTAGTGACATCTAATAATGCAGTTATCTCGGATTTCATTTTTTGCGTGTCCTGGACCCGACACTGAACCATCTTAGCGCTAAATCTCCAATCTCTGCCAATGAGAAGGAGGCGAGGCACACGTGTGCTGGACATACTCTCTGCTGAGGATGTCCGTGAGCGCCTCCCTGTGCTTGACGCGGCTGGCGTTGTCCTTGAAGCGGGTGTCGACGGCAACCTGGGGGAGGCTCATGACCTTGCACATGGCCTGGAACTGCTTCTCGCTGGCCACGCCGACGGTCAGGTGGCCGTCGAGCGTCTCAAAGGCAGCGTACGGCACGATGCTCTCGTGGCCAGTACCCTGCCGCGTGGCCTCTTTGCCCGCATTAAGGTAGTTGGACGCTATGTTGGCCAGGCAGGCGATCTGGGAACATTACCAATCAACCATTTTTCGAATTCCCGGTTTGAGGTTTTTTCGGTACGAAGGTATCCGGTCGTGGCACGTGCGAGTGTGAACATTCCTTCGAGCAAGGAAACTAGAATCCTTTTGGGTCCTTTGAGCTACGATCACCTAGACTAATCTGCCAAAACATTGCTTTTGTGCTCATTGTGAGGCTTATGTTTTGCCCCCAAATCCATACAAAAAAGCTTCCCCCCAAAAAAAGAAAAAAGATATCGACTTTTGTATTTATATGCGCGTAAGGTTGGTCTGCCTTTGAGGTGCGGCAACTGGTTTACACTGTAGATGAGAAATTTAGCCAGTGCAGTAGCACTGCCAGCCTGGGGTCTTTAACATGCACCATGCAGTAGTGATGCATGACCGCACGCTGATACGATGCTCATCCGGATTGAAACGGGCAGGGGTGGCATTGAACCCAGGGCTCCTGGGCTCTGCAACGCAAGCTTTCGCTCCACATATTCAGAGCTGTGTTGCACTAACACTCTCGACCACCAATGCCCTCTATTACTCGAAGCTTCTCCCCACCCCCTCCAATAGCACCTTTTGTTTCCTAGAGTTTCCTACCAAGGAAGCCTCGAACCAACTATTGCGATGCCAGTTCTTCGGAAAGTGGTGAATAGCGGAGGGGTGCGGATGTTTCTAAGCTAGGTGGCACGTGCTACCACCCAATACAAAAGAGGAATGGATGGGGGGATGGCCACTGCCATACATACATACATACATTCGTCCGGTGTAGAGGGCCCCTGTCCACACTCCACACTCACGAGTGAACGACTGTCACTTATCCTGCACTGCATTGGAAAGGTTTGAAAAATGTCTACTGAACAGCTTTCGTTTCATCCGTGTGGCCGTCTAAAAATAGCTGATGCTGGTTGTGCACAACCAAGCTCCCAACAGTGCTCGGGTTGCAAAGCTATAAGGACCATATTTGTAGCCTGAGGCCTGAGCGCGAGGATTTGAGGTTTACACAAGAGCTGAGACAAAGGACAAGTGAAAAGCTCGGAAAATGTGGCAACCCATCTCCCCATCAATGTGCAATGTCCTCTCGTAACCCTGGAGTGTAGGTAGAGCTGTAGTAAGTTGTAGGTTAAGAAAGTGGGACAAGCTCCTCCCCTAAACCCCTCCAGCGTTTCCACTTCTACAGAGCCAACACCGGGGAGCGGGCCAGTGGAGAGGAAGAAACCGCCAGTCATGGCGAGCAGAGATTTGTGGCCCCTGCTTTAAGCGGGGACACTACCCAGAAAAACAAAATTCTGCAAAAAAAGTTGATTTTGAAAAATGCCCTATTTACATCCGTCAACATCCAGAGGGTATTCCCAGAAAGTTTCGTTTGTATACATTGCATAGCTATTTTTTTATAAATTATTTTCAGTCCACCAATGTTAAAGAAAAGGTAAAGGTTCAAGCACTTTGAATGCGTTTTTCTCCAATCCACTTTTTGGCATAAATCCCACCTTAATAAAACTATCGTTTCAGTATGAAACTATCGAGAGACTTAATATTTGTGGCTTATATGCCGAAATTTTATGGAACCGCTTACTATGGACTTAGATTTTTCATTTTCATGTTCCTTTATTACGAAAATTTGTAATTTCCAAAACTTGGTAAATGTGAAAATTTTTTCATAGATTTTATATTTTTTATTTGAGAATGCATATTTCCTGAAATTTCTTTTCATAGTAATTAGCAACAGGTATTCCGGTATGCATTCCACCAGAAAAATATGTAATTATCAACACCATTTCTCAACGATAAATTTATTGAGCAGAATCCATTCAAAGCTATGCTTCACTTTGTTCTGGGGGTATAAAATTGGTTCACAGGGCTGAAGCTTTGCATTCCCTCCTTCTATATGGCTGCAAACGCCACCTGAAAATATCACGCCGATTAAGTGAGCGGTTCAAAAGTTGACATTCCCAGGTAGTGTCCCTCCCTTAACCTAGAGCAGACTATACATCCTCAAATTGATCGCAAACAAGATGCCTGTCGTGGCCTAAGCCAAGATCACATTCGCACAAGTGTTGCTGTCTTTACGTTCCTTTTCGCAGTACTGGCACCCCTGATGCAGAAGCTGCTTTTCTGTGTGCACAAATGTGGCTGTGGCAGGCACGTATCCAGGGGGGACCCACGGGGCCCGGGCCCCCCTCCCCCCGAAATCTTTCATTTTGCTGGGGCCTCCTCTCTCCCCTCCCCCTCATACAGCATTTTGTCATGGGTGGTGCCCCCCCCCCCCTCCGTGCCTGAAACAAAATCCTGGCTGACTGAGTGGGTGCTCCGACGTCATTTGCCTCTGTCACCGCCGTATTTGGTTGTTTCTGCACTCGATCCCGGATGGGTTCTTTCCTGTCACTGCAGGCCGAGCGTTAATGCATCGCACCTCAGAGCACGTGGAGCAAAGGCTCGCGCTGCAATATTCTGGGAACGTGGTCTCAATCCCCACCCCTGCCTGTTTTGATCTGGATGAGCATCGTACCGGCGTGCAGTCGTGTATCACTACTGTGTGGTGCACACTAAAGACCCTAGGGTAGCGGTTGTACCACACTGGCTAAATTTCTCATCTACAGCCGAGACTCCAGATGCCCATCGAGGCAGACTAACTTCCAGCTGCATAAGCATACAGACAACAACAAAGTAGAAAACTGGGTCAGTTGGTAATAATTAAACGTGGTTGATAAAAATCAGGTAA